>MU968317.1:27964726-28155139 GCA_034641835.2 Pinus albicaulis
GTATTTTGATTTTCCACAACCAATGCAGGCTCAAAGGATAACATTTGAATTGCTAGGAGACATTACAGCTTTCTATGATGATACAACAGAACAAGATGAGTTTGATGTTAGAGACCCCCCTTTGGCATCTGGACTCTCTCTGGCAAACAAACTCAAATTATATCATTATGCCCAACCTTTTGAGCTTGGAAAGTGGGCAAATTTGTCTGTTGTATAACAGAACTTTTCTTGATGTCCAAGATCTGAAAATGAATAGTTCTGAACAAGTTATGATTATAAATGCTGTAAAATATAATGGTATTCCCATAAGATTTCATAGAAGTGAAATGAAACATGGTCATGAGTAAGAAGTTATATGAAACATGGCCATGCGCAAGTGTATACTAATTTAAGCGAAATCTTATAATATTTCATTTTATGTAGTTTAATGTTAGTCAAACACATTAAAAATTTTTTGTTAGTTTCACGAGCTTCTATAGTTTGTTATTATTATTCACTTGAAATTTTAAACATTCTGGACAAAAATCATCAATTTCCTTAACCTGCTTGTAATCATGGAACAGTTACAGTGATAAAATATAATTGAGGTATTAGCACAATAGAATGCTTAGCAATGTTTGCATTCTCAGTTAATGTATAATCAGTATCTATTGTAAGACGAAACTAGCCACATGCTGCCTAGACTTCACATTTAATGTGCCACATAAATAGAATATTTTTTTGCAAACCAAGTAACATATCTTATTTTTTAGGTTAAAGTGTGACAGAATATTTTCAAACCAAAATAATTGTTTGTAGTTACAAATATGGTATCCCAAATATCAACACGCATTGATAAATAATAGTTGCAATTCGAAATTAAATTACTGATATAAGCCAAGCCCAAGGTTACAAACTAGGTGAGAAGCACACTACTCACCCATGTCAAATTGGAGCACTGTTGGTTTGCCAAATATTTTGTTTCTAAGTTTGGTACATTACAAGAGGTATCGCAGCAGAATGATCTTTGATCTTTGTTTTAAGGAGATTCTCCCTTGGCCATAATCTTTGATGGAAAGACCTTTATAGGGAAGGAGGAGGATGACATAAACTAGATCCAAAGCATAATTGCAAAAATAAGTGAAAGAACAATCTCAAAGGGTGAGGCAGTTAGATGGTGAGAAGAAGTGAGATAATATATCCAGGAAGAAAATAGCAATCAAATAAGCTAGGAACAAGATTGTCATACAGGACAATATGCAAATTTTCATCAAATGTTATTGAACTCCACAAACTAACAATGAAAGTGTTAGTGACAATCATGGGTCTGGGTCAAACAGGGGAAGCAAACTATGGAATAGTGGAAGTATTGAAATACGAATTAAAAGATTCTACGCTACAGTTGAACCCTCTTAGTGGGTTAGCAAACTCATGATTGGCCTCTGCGGTTTTTATGACGAAAGAGAAATTGTTACTAGCTGCTCAAGTTTCAGTGATGAACGAGAAATGATTGGATTAGCACTACATTTTATTGACGGGCATGCTCATATGTGGGGATTTGACTGGATGGGAATCAAATATCAGTGAATGCATTTGATATATTTATTTTTATTCCAACCTATAAGAAAAAACTAGGATAAGTTACATGTAGACATTTATGCTATTTAGCTTTTAATGCAAAACAACAACAATAACTTACAATACTTCACCTCTTAAAACTAATTAACAAAGGCAATCCAAGAGAAAATACACTAAATGTGTGTCCATAAGTTTTAGCCCTCTAGGGAAATCTTATCATGCAAAATCGGATCTGAAATTTACTTATGACAGCTGCAAATAGAACAGCAAAATTACCCTATCTTCTTCAATGTTGGATCACCTAACCATTTCAACCTTGACTTACGTCAAATCAGTGAAACATACCAAAACATAAAGAAATAGATCTCCATACAGAAAATCAAATATGCGATTACACAAGTCTTTGAATGACTAGAAATTTTATTAATATGCCTAAAGATTAAATTCATATACATACCATAACATCATCCCAAGGCTGGTAAAATCTTAGTGATGGAAAACAATGAAAACCCTTATGCCAAGGAACTCAACAAGCATGTGCACAAGCATATCTTCTCTTCTTCCCTTAAATAAGTACAACCTATGGTTTCATCACAAAAAATAATATTTAATTCTCCAAGGGAGGAAACCCTAACCTTAGTGTTTTAGATGGTCCAAGATGCTCCAAGCGATTCATGGACAAGATAAAGTACAAAAGAAGATTTGAGAGAGGAAGATTACTTCACTCCTCTTGTCACATCTCTAATATAAGGTGAACAAGAATGCTGAGTGTGTGAAGGAAACTCTCTCTACCCTATATATATGAGAGGTTAGGGAGGCCAACAATACATATTTGGGTTGATACCCATATGGCTCCTACAATAATCCTCTCTGAGGCTTGAACTTGTGGAGCACTACACTTTAATAGCAAACATGTCAAACTCCCAACATGATGTTCACAAGCAAGGCTCTTAATACAAGGGTGCTCGAGAGAAAGTATGCAAACACTCTCTGAATCCTCAGACTCCAAACCCCTTAAATGCCGGCAACCACTATGCCTGCTCCCCTTGCAGTACCGATTCTTTTACCAACACATCCTCAAGCCAACTCCAAGCCTATATGCAATAACCTTGTGTTCTCTAGGGCTTGTTGCCCTCCACCAAGATGCAAAAAGTCGTTCGAATCCTCCTCAGGCGTTCTCCAAGTGAGACTCTATCTCCATTTGGTGATCATGAAGGATGTCACCTAAGCTATCAAGAGAACTCAACACCCAAGGGAAGAATACCAAGCTAGCACCTAATTGATGTTAAGCAACCATTAAGTAAGCCATATGTTAAATATATCATGGATTATCTCCCATGTGCAAATCCATCATAGATTGTCCAAGGGTTAAAAACACACCCTGTATCTCAAAGCTCATGAAGCACCTCTAAACATAGTGTAAACACTTTAGGAGTTGTGGACCAGATCAACATGTATCTCAACCCATCTTCAAGCTTGGAGGAGTTCTGGACCAGATCCTTGTGTCCTCTACCCATTCTTCTCATTTTCAGGTATGTTAACAGTAAATGTTAAATTTGTCCCTGTTTTTTTTCGTCTTTAAATTGCATATTTGAAATGTCTTTAAAGTTTTGTACTTTCAACCTTCTACTAGTTTGAAGTTTGAAGCATGAACTTTGCATATGAAGATGGGGTTTGCAATGTTGCGTATTTGAATTTTACCATGGCCACAAGAGGCAAAGACCTTGTATGGATCCTTGTTGATGAGGAAATGTATTGCAAATATTGCAAGAAACACATAAATGTTGGTTGGGGTGGGGCAAGGGATTCATAGTTTGAAAAAACACTTAGATGGTATAAGAGGTCAAGTTGGCACCATGTACGGCACCATTAGATGAGATTGGACAGTTTAGATTAGAAATGCCAAATCAGTGTGTGAAATTTGGAGAAGACAAGGCTAGCAAAAGGAGATGCTTGTAGGATCTTTTTTGGACTATAGAGGCTACTTAGAGCCTTATTCATTACGGATTTTGTTGCTGATATGTATTGCCATCAGTGCCATTTTGATATATGCACCCTTACATGGTATACACATGAGCAGACTTAGCATATTTTTTCTCCAATAGTTTGGAATCTTTTTAAAATATATTTTTCTTTACAACTTAATATTTTATGCAACTTTTAGTAAACTGTGTTCTTGAAATCAGATCGGTCTGAGTCATTCTAAGTCTGAGTTTTGACCCTCATTCGATTTTGAGTCTGAGTCCAAGTTTTAGAACTTTGAAATAAATTGCATGTATAAAGAGTAAAGAATGGTATAAAAATATGCCATGCAAATAAATAGAATTGGAAGTGATGTATCATGTATTGATTGGAAGATCCAGAACTTCCAAATTGAGGCAAAATTAGAAAGCTGAAGTTAAAGCATTTCTCGTGTTCTCTGCATGATCACCAAGGTGGAAAGAATTACATTCATGTTTGCTATATCTGCAACACATAAAAGCATGGATAATATAAAACTGTATGTCTTTAGGGCCTAATTTGAAATAAGATATTATAACTTAAATATAATAACAATTTTCCTGTTAGTTGGGGCTCCAATACCATTGTTATGATCTTAAATTGATCATAGATGATGAAGAGAGCAAGAGTATGCAAAATTAGGCAAAATTCTAAGCAACTACCAAATCTGGCTTAAAATACTTAAGTAGCAACATGTAGCTGCATGCAAGGCCATGCTATTGTGAAAGTGGAACAGTATAGCAGATTTCTAATATTGCAGCAACCAAATCATGGTGTTAACACATTGCTAGCAATTAAGGAACTTGAAATGCCCGAGCTATATAAATTGTCATAGACTAAAATAGAACATTTGTAATTACAGGAACTTTTCCAGCCATATATGGACATAAGTACTTTCCAGAGAAGTTATGGATGCCAACCTAGGCCAACTCCAAGAGTAGTGTGGGCATTTGGCCAAAGAGATTGCCTCTCAAGACTGGCTACAACAAAACATTCCAACAACATGGCCTCTCTTGGGTCTTGTGATCCTATTTTATAACTTCCTTCTCCCTCTTACATTTTTTTTGCTTTGCATGTTGGTAGATGGCTTAGCCTGCATGCATTTTCTTTTAGCATTTTACCACCTGGCATGATTCCTATTACCACCAGTTTATTTTAGTAACTCCCACCTAACAGGACTCTTATTGTGACTTGTGGGTTTATTTTGCTGACACCCACCACACAAGACTCTTATTGCAACCTTTAAATCAATTCAGTTTGTAATTTACACTAGCACGAGTTGAGGAAATAAATGCCCAAAATATTACAACTAATATTAAACCCCTAAGATTAACATTTAGTACACCTACTAAAAACTCTAATAGCTAACATTAAGTATTGATGAGCACATAATTGACATGAAGTGCACAAGGTACATTATTTTTTAGCATTGTAATAGTGCCCCCTCCTTGAATCACTTTACCTTTGAGAATCCTAAGGCAATTGAAGCATTTCTAAACCCTGATTCCAACTTGTTGGTAGTCTTGGAGGCCGGTCGTGGAATACATCTTCATGATCATCAATTAACTGTTGCAAGCCGTTTATAGAATTAAATTGGAATATGAAGCATACTAAGCAAGTTGTTGTCAAATTTGCTTACCATGATAAGTCAATTAACACGCAGTTGCAACCTTCTGATTGTGAGCTATTGATGTCCTTGTTCATGTTTCATGTCCAGTTCATCAAGATTCGTGAAAAATTCATCCATGGCATTCAACCATTGTGCCCCGATGACAATATCAGCCCGTGTCAAGGCTACAACTTAAAAAGTTGAACTCAATTTGTACTTATTAACTGTAATTTATTTCTTTGACAATCCCCTTGCTGCCCATCATAGTGTCATCTATGGGCCTACCTTGAATCAATCTTAGAGAAATTGAATCACTTTGTTTCGTGTAGGTGAATATAGGTTGCCTGAAGCCCCAGTGGGAACGACATTGTATTTTGATTTTCCACAACCAATGTAGGCTCAAAGGATAACATTTGAATTGCTAGGAGACATTACAACTTTCTATGATGATACAACAAAACAATATGAGTTTGATGTTAGAGACCCCCCTTTGGCATCTGGACTCTCTCTAGCAAACAAAATCAAATTATATCATTATGCCCAACCTTTTGAGCTTGGAAAGTGGGAAAATCTGTCTGCTGTATAACAGAACTTTTCTTGATGTCCAAGATCTGAAAATGAATAGATCTGAACAAGTTATGATTATAAATGCTGTAAAATATAATGGTATTCCCATAAGATTTCATAGAAGTGAAATGAAACATGGTCATGAGTAAGAAGTTATATGAAACATGGCCATGAGCAACTGTATACTAATTTAAGCGAAATCTTATAATATTTCATTTTATGTAGTTTAATGTTAGTCAAACACATTAAAAAAATTTTTTTAGTTTCACGAGCTTATATAGTTTGTTATTATTATTCACTTGAAATTTTAAACGTTGTGGACAAAAATCATCAATTTCCTTAACCTGCTTGTAATCATGGAACAGTTACAGTGATAAAATATAATTGAGGTATTAGCACAATAGAATGTTTAGCAATGTTTGAATTCTCATTTAATGTATAATCAATATCTATTGTAAGACGGAACTAACCACATGCTGCCTAGACTTCACATTTAATGTGCCACATAAATAGAATATTTTCTTGCAAACCAAGTAACATATCTTATTTTTTGGGTTAAAGTGTGACATAATATTTTCAAACCAAAATAATTGTTTGTAGTTACAAATATGGTATCCCAAATATCAACACGCATTGATAATACCAGTTGCAATTCGAAAGTAAATTACTGATATAAGCCAAGCCCAAGGTTACAAACTAGGTAAGAAGCACACTACTCACCCATGTCAAATTGGAGCAACGCTGTTGGTTTGCCAAATATTTTGTTTCTAAGTTTGGTACATTACAAGAGGTATCGCAGCAGAATGATCTTTGATCTTTGTTTTAAGGAGATTCTCCCTCGGCCATAATCTTTGATGGAAAGACCTTTATAGGGAAGGCGGAGGATGACATAAACTAGATCCAAAGCATAATTGCAAAAATAAGTGAAAGAACAATCTCAAAGGGTGAGGAAGTTAGATGGTGAGAAGAAGTGAGATAATATATCCAGGAAGAAAATAGCAATCAAATAAGCTAGGAACAAGATTGTCATACAGGACAATATGAAAATTTTCATCAAATGTTATTGAACTCCACAAACTAACAATGAAAGTGTTAGTGACAATCATGGGTTTGGTTCAAACAGGGGAAGAAAAATATGGAATAGTGGAAGTATTGCAATACGAATTAAAAGAGTCTACGCTATAGTTGAACCCTCTTAGTGGGTTATCAAACTCGTGATTGGCCTCTGCGGTTTTTATGACGAAAGAGAAATTGTTACTAGCTGCTCAAGTTTCAGTGATGAACGAGAAATGATTGGATTAGCACTACATTTTATTGACAGGCTTTATCATATGTGGGGAGTTGACTGGATGGGAATCAAATATCAGTGAATGCATTTGAGAGATTTAGTTTTATTCCAACTTATAAGAAAAAACTAGGATAAGTTACATGTAGAAATTTATGCTATTTAGCTTTTAATGCAAAACAACAACAATAACTGACAATAATTCACCTCTTAAAACTAATTAACAAAGGCAATCCAAGAGAAAATACACTAAATGTGTGTCCATAAGTTTTAGCCCTCTAGGGAAATCTTATCGTGCAAAATTAGATCTGAAATTTACTTATGACAGCTGCAAATAGAACAGCAAAATTACTCTATCTTCTTCAATGTTGGATCACCTAACCATTTCAACCTTGACTTACGTCAAATCAGTGAAACATACCAAAACATAAAGAAATAGATCTCACTGAAAATCAAATATGCGATTACACAAGTATTGGACAGCTAGAAATTTTATTAATATGCCTAAAGATTAAATTCATATACATACCATAACATCATCCCAAGGCTGGTAAAATATTAGTGATGGAAAAAAATAAAAACCCTTATGCCAAGGAACTCAACAAGCATGTGCACAAGCATATCTTCTCTTCTTCCCTTGAATAAGTACAACCTACGGTTTCATCACAAAAAATAATCTTTAATTCTCCAAGGGAGGAAACCCTAACCTTAGTGTTTTAGATGGCCCAAGATGCTCCAAGAGATTCATGGACAAGATAAAGTACAAAAGAAGATTTGAGAGAGGAAGATTACTTCACTCCTCTTGTCACATCTCTAATATAAGGTAAACAAGAATGATGAGTGTGTGAAGGACACTCTCTCTACCCTATATATATGAGAGGTTAGGGAGGCCAACAATACATATTTGGGTTGATACCCATATGAGAAACCTACAATAATCACATATAGGCTTGCACTTGTGGAGCACTACACTTTAATAGCAAACATGTCAAGCTCAAACATGATGTTCACAAGCAAGGCTCTTAATACAAGGGTGCTCCAGAAAGTATGCCAAACACTCCTACAAGCCTCCAAAGACTCCAAACCCCTTAAGCCATACTCCACTATGCCTACTCCCCTTGCACCAACATTGTCTCAACCAACACATCCTCAAGCCAACTCCAAGCCTATATGCAATAACCTTGTGTTCTCTAGGGCTTGTTTCCCTCCACCAAGTTGAAAAAATTCATTCGAATCCTCCTAAGGCGTTCTCCAAGTGAGACTCTATCTCCATTTGGTGATCATGAAGGATGTCACCTAAGCTATCAAGAGAACTCAACACCCAAGGGAAGAATACCAAGCAAGCACCTAATTGATGTTAAGCAACCATTAAGTAAGTCATATGTTAAATATATCATGGACCATCTCCCATGTGCAAATCCATCATAGATTGTCCAAGGGTTAAAAACACACCATGTATCTCAAAGCTCATGAAGCACCTCCAAACATAGTGTAAACACTTTAGGAGTTGTGGACTAGATCAACATGTATCTCAACCCATCTTCAAGCTTGGAGGATTTTTGGACCATATCCTTGTGTCCTCTGCCCATTCTTCTCCTTTTCAGGTATGTTAACAGTAAATGTTAAATTTGTCCCTGTTTTTTTTCGTCTTTAAATTGCATATTTGCAATGTCTTTAAAGTTTTGTACTTTCAAACTTCTACTAGTTTGATGTTTGAAGCATGAACTTTGCATATGAAGATGGGGTTTGCAATGTTGCATATTTGAATTTTACCATGGCCACAAGAGGCAAAGACCTTGCATGGATCCTTGTTGATGAGGAAATGTATTGCAAATATTGCAAGAAACACATAAATGTTGGTTGGGGTGGGGCAAGGGATTCATAGTTTGAAAAAACACTTAGATGGTATAAGAGGTCAAGTTGGAACCATGTATGGCACCATTAGATGAGATTGGACAGTTTAGATTAGAATTGCAAAATCAGTGTGTGAAATTTGGAGAAGACAAGGCTATCAAAAGGAGATGCTTGTAGAATCTTTTTTGGACTATAGAGGCTATTTAGAGCCTTATTCATTACGGATTTTGTTGCTGATATGTATTTCCATCAGTGCCATTTTGATATATTCACCCTTACATAGTATATACATGAGCATACTTAGCATATTTTTTCTCTAATAGTTTGGAATCTTTTTAAAATATATTTTTCTTTACAACTTAATATTTTATGCAACTTTTAGTAAACTGAGTTCTTGAAATCAGATTGGTCTTAGTCATTCTAAGTCTGAGTTTTGACCCTCGTTCGATTTTGAGTCTGAGTCCAAGTTTTAGAACTTTGAAATAAACTGCATGTATAAAGAGTAAAGAATGGTATAAAAATATTCCATGCAAATAAATAGAATTGGAAGTGATGTATCATGTATTGATTGGAAGATCCAGAACTTCCAAATTGAGGCAAAATTAGAAAGCTGAAGTTAAATAATTTCTCGTGTTCTTTGCATGATAACCAAGGTGGAAATAATTACATTCATGTTTGCTATATCTGCAACACATAAAAGCATGGATAATATACAACTGTATTTCTTCAGGGCCTAATTTGAAATCAGATATTATAACTTAAATATAATAAGAATTTGCCTATTAGTTGGGGCTCCAATACCATTGTTATGATCTTAAATTGATCACAGCTGATGAAGAGAGCAAGAGTATGCAAAATTAGGCAAAATTCTGAGCTACTACCAACTCTGGAAAATTCTTAAAATACTTAAGTAGCAACATGTAACTGAATGCAAGGGCATGCTATTGTGAAAGTGGAGTAGTATAGCAGATTTCTAATATTGCAGCAACCAACTCATGGTGTTAACACATTGCTAGCAATTAAGGAACTTGAAATGCCCCAGCTGTATAAATTTTCAGAGACTAAAATAGAACATTTGTAATTACAGGAACTTTTCCAACCATATATGGACATAAGTACTTTCCAGAGAAGTTATGGATGCCAACCTAGGCCAACTCCAAGAGCAGTGTGGGCATTTGGCCAAAGAGATTGCCTCTCAAGACTGGCTACAACAAAACATTCCAACAACATGGCCTCTCTTGGGTCTTGTGATCCTATTTTATAACTTCTTTCTCCCTCTTACATTTTTTTTGCTTTGCATGTTGGTAGATGGCTTAGCCTGCATGCATTTTCTTTTAGTATTTTACCACCTGGCATGATTCCTATTACCACCAGTTTATTTTAGTAACTCCCACCTAACAAGACTCTTATTGTGACTTGTGGGTTTATTTTGCTGACACCCACCATGCAAGACTCTTGTTGCAACCTTTAAATAAATTTAGTTTGTAATTTACACTAGCACGATTTGTGGCAATAAATGCCCAAAATATTACAACTAATATTAAACCCCTAAAATTAACATTTAGTACACCTACTAAAAACTCTAATAGATAACATTAAGTACTGATGAGCACATAATTGACACGAAGTGCACAAGGTACATTATTTTTGAGCATTGTAATAGTGGCCCCTCCTTGAATCACTTTACCTTTGAGAATCATAAGGCAATTCAAGAATTTCTAAACCCCGATTCCAACTTGTTGTTAGTCTTGGGGGCTGGTCGTGGAATACATCTTCAAGATCATCAATTAATTGTTGCAGGCTGTTTATAGAATTACATGGAAGATGAAGCATACTAAGCAAGTTTTTGTCAAATTTTCTTACCATGATAAGTCAATTAACACCTAGTTGCAACCTTCTGATTGTGAGCTATTGATATCCTTGTTCATGTTTCATGTCCATTTCATCAAGATTCATGCAAAATTCATCCATGGCATTCAACCATTGTGCCCCGATGACAATATCAGCCCGTGCCAAGGCTACAACTTAAAAATTTGAACTCAATTTGTACTTATTAACTGTAATTTATTTCTTTGATAATCCCCTTGCTGCCCATCATAGTGTCATCTATGGGCCTACCTTGAATCAATCTTAGAGCCATTGGAGCACTGGATATTGAAGTATTTTCAAACCTGAAATTGGAGCACTGGATATTGAAGTATTTTCAGACCTTGAATCCAACTCAATTAGGTGGTCTTGTCCTAGAGCTGGTGGTAATCTAGGGGGTGGTTCTTGGAGTACATATTCAGACTCATCAAATCAAATGTTGGAGGTCATTCATAGAATTAGAGATGAGCATAATTTATCTTGGGCAAGTTTTTTGGTCATTCTGTTTGCTAAGATAATTCAATTTTCACTTGATTGCAATCTTCTGATTGTGATATATTCTTATGAATGTTTGAATTTCATGTATATTTCGTGAAGGTTTATTGGAAATTCACTCATAGTATTCAACCATTGTGCCCCCATGACAACATTGGCACGTCCTAAGGCTACAATGGAAAATTTAGATTGTAGTTCTCCGGCTGAAATTTATTCCTTTGATAATCACAATACAATTAGCCATTGACGCTTAGGGAATTAATAATAGGAAAATTTTTATGCCCATGGATGACATCAAGTTTCCATTAGCCATTGACACTTGTGAAATCAATAATGAGATGACTTCAGGCCCATAGATGACACCAATTTGGAATCTTTGAAATGATGAGAGATGTCAAAATCGACAGCACTCACCATAGTTCTTCCCTCAACTTTGCTTTACTCTCTTGGTTTGATATAAAGTGATTCCTAGAATGGCAGCAAGAGAAACACTTGGAAATCCTTTTTGCTCTTGGCTTAGATTTTTGCTAATTCCTTTTGATCACTCCAACCACTTTGGGTTGTTCTTCATCTATAAATTCAATCACATGGGTCTTGTTAGGAGTTTTGAACCAATTCTCTTTGCAGTTAAAAGCCCCCTTGAGCATAAACCAACAATTACTATTGGATCTAACACTCAACACGTGCGAGTTTGAGAGAGAGAGAAAGAGAACTAATTCGTCCTTCTTGATCTTCACTAGGATGCTTAGAACTTGTCTTCTTGAGAGAGTTAGAATTGGTGTTGGAAGAATGAGGTCAAGCTGCCTTTATATAGTGATCCACCTTGGCCGAAGGGGTGTGTCTTTTGCTTGGGCTGACTTGACTTGGAGGGAGGTTGACTTGACAACTTTTGGAGCCAAAAATTCCAATTTAAAAATTCAAATTTTCTTCTTTTAAAAGTTGCAATGGGACTTTAACTCAAGACAATTTTTTCTTTTGACTTTAGCATTTAAAATATGCTTTACAATAATAAATACAAGTACATAAAGTGACCAAATATACATTTTGAAGACCGACCATAGTTACAAATTCAACACTCCCTCTTAACTAGGGAGGTATTCATAATCATCATTATAGGAGTTCTCAAGTTGACAAATTTCTCTAAGAAAAGGTTATCTCAAATCATCATCAAGTCTAATATCATCATCTATCATCAACTTCTGCTAGTAGCCACATATCCGGGGTGGTACCAAACCCATGGCTCACCATCAACATACTAGGACTCACTCCTCCAGAGTGATCAGTCCTAAAGCTGAAACTCAACCCTCCTTTATCTCACATGGAAGATGTATCCCTGCTCCTCGACGTTACTTTGCACCTCTTGGTGCAAATTCTAGTATTACTTGATTTTCCATGCTTATGTGGAACATGGTTGAGAGAAGGAACTATAACAACAATGGATTTGCATGAAAGCTTTATAATTTTTTCAAACGTGAAAGTTGTGATTCGTTACTAAGTTTCTTAATTATTTTATAGATCATTACACATCAAACTGAATTTACTCCTTGACTGGCATTACATTCAAATTTGTGCACAAGTATGATTTAAATGTATCAATCAAAAGTATGATTTTATCTATATTTGATAATGCAAGTTGAATACATCATACAATACATAGGAGTGCTATGGCTATGAAGTTCAATATGAAATAATCTATTGATTGCTACTATTACTATTATATAAGGGGTGCTCCTCAAATGGCCATTTATTAGCTATGTGAAGAACGATTTTTGAAATTTGTATTTACTATAAGATTATGTATATCTGAGTTGCGGACAACTAAGTAGAATTTGTTAGGAATTTTGGAGTATGTGTAATTCATAATGATCTTGTCTTCTCTTCATTGATGACTTTTCAATGTGTGAGTTTTGAACTAAGCCATTGCATTATCAATGTGTCAAGGCTCAAAACTGGACCTATATGTCAACTAATTATGATCTTTCCTAGGAACATGAATCCTAATTTTTGTAGGTTTAAAATTTATCACAATTTTTCTCTATTATGGTCGAATATGTGGAGGTTATCTCAAAATTTATTTAAGGTACCATGGATCTAAATTTCTTATGAACTTTCAACACTATAACAAACTTTGGTGCAAATTGTTGATCAATTCTCACTTGGTTAGGGTTATAGATGTTAATGAAAATTTTGTGTGCATGCATGAGAGTTGGGTGCAAATGCACAATTTTGTGTAGCATTAGTGTGATAAATATGGGATAGTGCAAAGCATAGTTTTGAAGATTAGTCTAAGTTGACTCATACCTAATCAACTCAATCAAGTTGATTGTTGGTTGAACGGTTAATTGTTGGTTCAATGGACAAAAGATCTTGCAGGCCCAAATACCAAAGGGCAAAATGGAGCCCATCATTAGGTTCTATTTGTAATTCTCCACCACTGCTACCTTCCATGCTTCCTCAAACTCCTCTCCAACCTCAATATTAGTACTAGTAGTAGCATGAGCAACAACACTACGCTTAGCAGAACTAGAAGAACACGTTTTCCAAACTACATGAGAACTACTTCCCTCACGAGTCACCATGTGCCATACTTGGTCTCGGTGGTTCGCTTCCTTAAAATCCTAGTTCAACTACCATATCTTCATTGGAACCAACACCTCGAACTCCACTAGACAACGATTCACCATTTTGTACTAGTGATTTGCCATTTGTACTGGTGATTCACCATGATTTTACAAGATAATATAATCTCGTGAGAGATTCGCCAAAAAAATTACATATACATATTATATTATTAATAAAATAGCCTTCCATTTTTCCTATGTATCATGGGGATTCGCCTAATTATTATATATATAAATTTAGTGGGGTTCTTAAAATTTTCCCTGTATTTCACGAAAAGGTAATTATAAATAAGCTTCTTTCTGTAAATATATTAGCAATAACTGTACATTCTGCTTTCAAATTTTGTTTCCTTAGTTTAGTTATATTTGTATCTTTGTTACTAATGTTTTACCTGTATATAAATGTGAGAATTAAAATGAGAGAGTGGTTACATTGGAAGTATGAATATGCCTAGTCATGTTTCTTTCATTAAGGTAGAAATAGGAATAGATTAATTTTCTTTTATGTTTTCATCTATTACAGATTTTCAATAAAGCAAGTAATGAATCCGATTTATTTTGGGTATCCCATTTCAATTATAGAAAATCAGATTAGAGAATGTTAGAAGCTCTTGAATTATCAGATCATACATATTTTTCAAGCCTTCAATTGTCTTGTTTTTCAAAATTCTTCACATTGATCATACATGAAGAAATTCCAATGATTCACTACAACTTGATAATTTTTTACTCTTAAGTATTTTTGAAAAAGAGCTTGTTTTTACCACTCTTGTCTTCTGATGTAACTTTGGAAAGGATGCAATTCAAAAAACTCATTACTTAGCATTTTTAGATAAAATAGGTAGGTGATGTTGAACATATGCAAATTTTGAGAAAATTTGGGAGAACTTGAAACTTCAAGAGGTAAAAGTTACAATCAATTTCCTCCAGGTATGTCTTTACATGTTCACCACCATCTATTGTTGTTTTTACTCTTCAAATCTTGTTTCTTATTTCTATTTCTGTTTTTTTACAGGTCTTCATTGACTTAATTATGAAGACTTAAGATAAGCAAGTAGCCAGATCTTCAAAACTGCAACCTATTTAGGAAAGTATTTATTATTTTGTATAAATTTGAGGATTATCTAATTTTGCTTCTATTAATTGAAATCCAAATAATTCTTAATAAATTATCAAAAGAATCATATCGGATCATTATATTTCAGAAACTCTCTTCATAAGAAAGTTATGATAAAATTACTTTCCGATTAGACATTCCGATAATTAATTAAATTATTCAAGGGTTATTTATTTAAAAGAAAAGTTAAAATAATCACTTTATTTTTAAATTGAATACTTTAAATAAATCATTGACCTCACATATATATCACAACATCTTATCGAAAACATCTCTTAACAATTTCCGTTAATAAACCGCTGATGCAAGATCTTCGATATTCCTTATTTCTCATCCTATGATAACATTACTTCGTGAAAAATTGTGATATGCTCACAACCCTTGACCCAATATGAAATTTAAGTTTAGTTTTAAAATATTTTGCGTCCATACATAAATCGAAATTTTGGTTAGGGCATATGCTTAAAAGTTCTGATGTCCTGTTGGAGCGGGGCTCCCTAAGCTACGAATTTTGTATATTTTGGTATTAATTAGTATTTCGTAGGGGTTTTGGGGCGTGTCAAAGCCCCCAATGTTTTTTAATGGGTCAAAGGGTAGACCTAGGGTCTGCAAAACATGGTTTGCAGACCATGGGATAGCTAGGCCATGTTGATATAAATAGATGAATAGTTGGAGTCTAAAGGTAGGCATGAATCAAGACTGATGCTACGTGCGAACTATTAGATCTGTTTGAGTGTTTTGGGTAAGGAATCCTGCTGGCTGTGTGCGCGGAGATCCTTATTTCTGTTGTGTGCGGACCCTGCTGGCTATGTGTGCAGGCTGTGTTTTGGGTTGTACTGGTTTTTTGGATGCTAATATATGTGGATATAGTTGAAGTATCATTGTGTTATCTGGATCTATTGTGTTACTATTGATGTGAATCTTTGGAATCTGTTTAAAGCTGCAAATACTTATGTGTTGTCTATTTATGCTGCGAATATATCTGTGTTATGGTATAAGTACATCTGTAGTCTGTTATAGATGTGTTTATAACATTATTTACTGGTAATTTCTCATATACAGGTGGATGCGAAGGTACTCACTAGATCCATGAATGGTAATAGCTCTGTTATGGTTAATTGTGGATTATACTATTAAAGAACCGGTGAATAGACTTGTTTTGTGTGAATCCAATAGATTGTGAACAAAGATCTGCCTTGATTACCTCCTCTCTCCCAGGGTGCGGAAACCTAGTTCCAACACCCTCCCATACTACTTCAGGTGAGACCTTGGCCTGCGCAAGTAGGTCATTGCCGAAAAGGCCAGTAGTATAGGGGTTTGTTGGCAAACCTTAACCTCCGAACCTGGGTCAGGACCCCTCAAGCCTACAAATGGTTCTATTTCCAGGACCGGGAGAATTTTGAGAGAGAGATTAGGTAATACCATGGGAACATTGGGGACCTAAGAAGCTAGATATCGAAGACTGGTTTGAAATATATATTCAGGAGTTTTTTGTAAAAGAGAATCCCAACATGAAGCTGACAACTGAAAAGGGGAAAAATAAATATGTTTTTACTGAAGTATATGAAATTTTCCTTATAACCTTTGCGCAGGAGCCGCAGGAGTGGCTAGCCAGACTCGTAGATTTCCAGACGTGTTGGAAGGACAAGCGGGTCACACAGTGGACTCCAGAGCTGATCCCACCTGTACGATATATCACTGGGTGAATAGCGTGCTGGGAGGATTTGTGACATAATTCATAGTTGATCAGTTCGTATCCTATTCTGAAGTAGAACGGAGGTTCTTTGAAGGTTTATGGGGTAAGTTATTGAAAACATTGCCATTGCTAATTAAAATATTATTGTGCGAAAAGGGCATTCTGTGCAGCCACACCGAGTGAATGAGCTATGAGCAGAGTGAGGGTACAACTCAAAGTGGTAAGTACTATAGATTCAATCAAGAAGGGGACAAATCCATCTATAGTCCATTAAGAGAACTAGCTATGCACACAGGAAGTAGCCCTCCTATGACACCACCTTCAAATCTGCATAAGGGCAAGAACTCCCCTACACCTCCACCACCATCGCCACCCGCAGAAGAATATATGGCCACACACATGAAGATACCCACCTTCAAAGGTGTAGGAGATGAAGATATGGATCAATTCTGGTTTGTTGTATAGTCAGTATGGACTGCGTTGAATGTGGACAGCGATGCTGTAAATAGGGCACAGATGTCCCTCAGCTTTGAAGGAAGATCCTTGGACTGGTATATGGGATAAGCTGCTTAGCATGCAGATTCGACTATTCAAGAGGTTAAGGATGCCCTAAAACAACAGTTTCAGAAGTCTAAGTCCTACTCTCAGATAGTGAATGACCTAAAATATTTAAAACAAGGGCCCTCTGAATCTGTATGGGAGGCTGAACAATGACTAAAGAAGGTGATTAGAGAGCGGGAATTTCTGTATGATGATAGAAAACATAAGGAATGGTTCATCGCTATGCTACTGCCTCACTTGTACGGACCTATGGGTCAGCAAGCCATTGACTCACAGGAAAAAGCCTCGGAGATTTCTATGAAGTTAGAAGCCGCGCCAAGAGATGATGCTTAGCTGGGGGTATAGTAGATCCAAGGGAAGCTGCAGGAAATGCATATCAAAATATAGAACTTGTGCAAGGAGCGAGGAAAAGAAGCCATCCCAAACGTATGGTGCATAAGATGTAGGATATCTAGGCACACCAAGGATCAGTGCTCTCTATTGGCAGATTACATGTAGGCCGAGGGACCCAGCCTGTTACATCCTAGGGAAGATGTGGGACCAAGTGTCCTGAAATTATGGTGCACTGACTGTCGCGTAGCGGGTATGCATGATACCAACCACTACCCTCGTCTGGTCGCTTATGTTCTGGAGTTGAAGCAACAATGGTGCCGATTTCACTCATTTGTGGGACATGCAAAACAGAACTGTTGGACGCACGACCTAATGATTGTCCGAGGAAACGTATATAGGATGCAGGTTGACCCTTCGACATCCCTATCTCCCTCAAGTAGAGGAGGCTCCCCAACCAAGGGAAGAGGAGGGGGGAGGGGAGGAAGGAAAAGCTGGGGAAGAGGACAACTGATATTTTATAACTGTGGAGAAGTAGGGCACTTTGCGAGAGACTATACGAACCCCACAAGACAATATTGTAGGTATTGTAGACAGTTGGACGATGTGATTGAAGACTGTCCAATTATGATAGAAAAAATTCAAGAAAAGCAGTAGACACCTACACAAAATGTGCATAGGGTTAAGGCTCAACCACGTGATGAGGGACCAAGCATTAATGTCATAATGCGCAGCGGCATGGCTACTGAGGGACCTGAGGAGAAAATTGCGGCTAAACCTCTCATCCTAAAGAAGCTATCAAACAAGAAGGTTTGGACCTACAGAAGGAAAAGGAAACCTTTGTCGCAGCTCGCAAAAACTTTAATAAAGATGAGGCATCTACTTCTCAGGCTCCTGCAAACCTAAGAGCATAAAACGAGGTCAAACCATTTTTGTAGGCATGTATGAAGCTGCTGCACAATCAGAAGGCAGTAGAAAATATTCAAGCACTAATAGAAAGCTGTGCAGAAAAAGCTAACCCCCTCATGGAAGTTAAGGATGTGGACAAACTTTACAAGAATAAGAAACGCACTGGTCGAGAAATGCAGCTTACTGTGCAGATTGGCAACTATGAGATGGATCAGGTCATCTTGGACCTAGCATTGGATGCGAATGTCCTGCCTAAGAAGACATGGCCGTGGATGGGGGAACCAAAGCTAGAATGGTCCATTATACAGATGCACATGGCTAACTAGTAGAATATCATACCATTGGGGATGTTGTCAAAAATTATGGTAGACATTGCAGGAGTTAAGGTAGACGCTGACATTGAAGTAATCTAGATTGTGGACGATGCAGATCCTTACCCTGCGCTTCTAGGGCTTGATTGGGCTATAGATATGGGAGGTATTATCAAACTAAAGAAAATAAGCATGCTGTTTGAGAATGAAGGTACATGGGTGATAGTCCCACTAGATCTTGCGGAAGGAAAGCGGTATACAAAACCGGTGTGCGAAGAAGAAGATGTGGATCACATCTATAAATTAACCACTTAGGATGAAGATTGGATCAATCCTACAGCTGAGGGTGTGCTCTGGTAGGAAAAGGAAAGCGAATGTTTCTCTAACTCCAATGGGGAGATAGAAAATTGGTAGAATCAATTACATGATATCTCTGCACTATGCTGTCTAAGGATCACAAAAATCTTCCAGTGTATTTCCTCAGAGGTAAGAGACTTGCCATACTTTGATGGTTCTGGTAGTATTAAGGAGTTTCTGTGAACCTTTGAAGTCGAATTACCAAGGGAATGAAGGCTATGGGACCTTAATCTCGCCATGTGCACAACACTTGTGAGGTGGTGGGACATGCATAAGGGGGCATTCCAAGATTGGGAGGAATGTCGCGACATGATGATCTTACGATTTGAACCTTCGATTCACCTGCGCGTAAAGAATTTCTTCAGACCAAGAGACCCACGCGAGCACTTGTCCACATGGATGTAAAAATGGGGCGAAAGAACTACAGAGGAATGGGTCCCTATGTTCATTCATGCATTGGGGTCAATCTCGACCACATGATATCTAGAAAGCAGAATTACACCAACACACCTGCCATTGGGAAACCCTGAAGGATGAGTTTGTAGGGACATTCGGGTTGATAGGAGGAACGGACGCACTCGACGAAGCTCTACAGGACATTGATGCCTTAGTATTTGATAAATAATGCCTGTGTGTAGCACATAGGTCACCAACATGGGAAATGTAGATGCAAGATATTTTCAACTATTGTAATTTATCAATCGAAGAGTGTGATGACGACTTGTGAAATGTCTCTATCCCAAAGTCGGAAGGAGAGCACGCAGTTTTCAGGCCCCCATTACGGATTGTCGATGTCACCAAGCCTTTGAAGCTATGAAAATTCAACATTGGAACGGAGGCAAAACCTAAGTTAGATAAAATTGGGGACTACTAGGATGATGATACTATGGGAAAAGTTGTAGAACACCTCACAGAATACCAGTACTTATTCTCAATGAAATTCTTGGAACTCAAAGGGATCACGAGGAATCTATGAGTCATGCACATCACTTTAAAACCATATGCGCACCCTGTGAAGCAACGGCCTTATTGATTGAACCCCAATTACAAACGGAAAGTCAAGGAAGAAATTGAAAAAATGCTCACCACAGATATCATTGAACCAGTTGAACAGTCAGTCTGGGTAAGTCTTATGGTGGTTCATGAGAGAAATACTAAGGGAGAGATACGAATCTATGATGACTTGCACAAATTCAATGATGTGTGCGTACATGATCCCTTTCCTACGCCATTCTCAGATGAAATCCTTGATAGCATAGGGGGGTAGGAGGCATATTTCTTCACTAATGGGTTCTCGAGCTATCACCAGACCAGGATCGCACCTGAAGATCACAAAAAAACCACATTCACTACTGAATGGGGTTCGTTTCAATACACCGTTATGTCGTTTGGACTCAAGAATGCCCTTTCCATCTTTTTGCGCGTAGTGGTTGCAGTATTTAAAGAATTTATCTAGAACCGCTTAAAGGTATATTTTGATGATTAGACTGTATTTGGGTTAGTAAAGAGTCATGTCTTGAACCTGCGCATGATGTTGGATGCCTGCAGAAAGCATCAAATCTCACTGAATATCATGAAATTCATCTTATGCGTACCATTTGGGATCTTATTGGGTCACATAGTTTGTCGACAAGGGCTGATGGTCAACCTTGCCAAGGTGGCAGTTATCATCAACTTGGTAGTTCCTACAACTAAGAAGCAACTACTCTTTATCCTCAAACAAACAGGCTACTACAAGAAGTTTATTGAAGGGTACGCACTAATCACAAAACCTATGGAAAAATTGCTGAAAAAGGAGGTATCATTCTGTTGGGACGACGAGTGTCAGAAAATCTTTGAGTTACTCAAGGAGAAGATGGTCTCTCTACCTATGTTCATATTTCTTGATTGGGTGAAGGTGTTTCATGTCCATGTCGATGCTTTAAGGATCTCCCTGGGAGCTATCCTGAGAAGGCCAGGGGAAGGGGAAATTGACCATCCAATTGTGTTTGCCAGTAGAAAGATATCTAGTGTGGAGCATAACTACTCCACTACCGAGAACGAAGGGTTAGCCATAGTGTACGCCCTACAAAAATACCGACATTACTTATTGGGTGGGCACTTCAAAATGTTCACAAATCACTTAGCTTTGAAGTACCTCGTGAATAAGCCTGTGTTGTGGGGGAAAATATGCCGATGGCTCCTGCTGTTTCAAGAATATGACTTCAAGATCATAGTCAAGCCGGGAAAGTTGAATGTTGGGCCAGATCACCTATCCCAGATCGAAAATGGCAAAGAGCCGACTAGCCTAGAAGAAGGACTTCCGGATGCACATCTATTCGCTGTTAAGGTAGTGGATGCGCACTTCACCGACATCATTCACTTCTTGACTACGGGGATGAAAAATGCAGAGTATTTAGTATAACATATGAAAGAGTTGGTAACCCACACAACAGATTTTACCATTATCGCAGGTCGCTTGTATAAGTTGGGAGAGGACGAAGTGCTGCAAAGATATTTCTTGGAGCATGAGCAGCATGCCATCTTAGCAGAAGCTCACGGGGGCATAGCGGGAGGTCACTACATAGGAAATGAGATAGAACAGAAGATCCTAAGAGACGGGCTATGGTGGCCCACACTGCATAGTGACTCTCATGATTATTGCAGAGCTTGTGACAATTGCCAAAGGATGGGAAGACCACTGCACAGAGATGAAATGCCTTTACAACTGCAGATGGCCTTGCAAACATTCGAAAAATGGGCCATAGACCTCATTTGACCCATCAACCCACCAGGAAAGTAGACACGTGCGTGCTACATCATCACTGCGACTGATTATGTGACTCAATGGGCTCAAGCACAAGCTTTGAAGGATTGCACTACAGACAGCATTGCGCACTTAATTTTTGAACATATTATGAGTAGGTTTGGTTGCCCAAAGATATTGATGAGTGACAAAGGTATGCATTTTGTTAATGCAAAAATCGAGGCTTTGACTGAAGAATTTCAGATCCACCATGTGAAAATCACCCCATATCATCCACAGGCAAATGGAACTGTCGAAGCTTTCAATAGAATATTGGAGCAAGCACTGACCAAGGTTTGTAATGCTAATCACAGCGACTGGGATGTGTGCGTCCTGTCAGTTCTGTGGGCCTATCGAACCACCTGCAAGAAGTTGAATGGGAAAACACCATTTAGGATGGTTTATGGCAAGGAGGCCATTATGCTCATGGATTACATTGTTCCTAACCTACGCATCACAACCTTTATGAATATGACAGAGCCAGATATCATGGAGGAGCGTTTAGCATAGATTATGGCTTTGGAGGAAGATTGATTCATTGCTAATTTCAATTAGCAAGTTCAAAAGGCCCGAGAAAAAGCATGGCATGATAGACATATTCGGCAAAAGATGTTCTCGGAGGGAGAATTGGTCCTCCTCTATGATAGCCAGTTTGTGAAACACCAAAGGAAGTTCCTTTAGCACTGGCTAGGTATCTATATGGTAAAGGAAATCACTAATGGAGGAGCTGTCTGATTAGCCACCCTGCGAGGTGATATGGTACCAAGATATGTCAATGGTAGCCGTCTCAAACCATATCGGATCAAATGAGTATATGGATGGAGTAGTTGTATGAGGCGGAATACGCACAAGGGTTGGTCGCAGATCTGGAAGCCAGAGGAAGTGCGCTGGGAATGCAGGGGTGCGCTGAGAGAGTAGGAGGTACGCTGGGAGCGCAGGGGTGTCCTGGGTGCATAAGAGGTGTGAAAACTAGCCATTAGAACAGTAAAACTAGGTAAAAAGAAAATTTTACCGCTGAAAGGAGCGGGCAGCTGGAATTTAATGAGGCAATTTCCAAAGATTTTTTACTGTTTCCTTGATGGTAAGTTTCTAATGAGCCTCATCCACACATTGATTAATCCCCGCGGCTATAAAAGTATAAGGATAGATTAGAAGAGGGTTTCGTATCTCTTGTACAATTTGTTCTTTGAGAGTTTTTTCCTTGAGAAAGTCTGTGCCTATTGCGCTTCGTTAATGTCTGGGTGTCCTACACCCTCTGATAGTAGCAACCTTGAGTTCATGTTCCGCGCCAAAATGATGGCAACCAACCCTGCTAAATCCTCATAGACTGTGTTCTTGAAAGAGAAAGAATCTGAGGAAGTAATGGAAGTCCACCCCAAAGTTGAGGAGGTTATGTCTATGCAAAGCAAGGGAAAGCAGAAGGGGAAAGAAAAATCTCAAGGGTCGGGGCAAAATTGCAAATTGGGCTGGGGTAAAGCCCCAGACCTCTCCTCGAAATGTGAAGTCCCTGTGGGTGGCACCCCAAGAACATTCACCTAACCCAGTAAAGAGACCTCTGTCTTCTAAGGAAAAGGCCCAAATAGCTGAACCAATCAATTGGCTACCACCCTTTGTTCGGCCCTGCAGGCCCTCAACACGCACGCCGAATAATCTTAATGGCTTGTGCACCTATCTGTAGATTCTGCTGACTTTGGGTGAGGTCCCTGTCATTGGAGAACCCTTTGGCAAGTTCCATGAGGTAAAATTCGACGACCATGACTGGCCAATTTGGAGGCCTTCCTCGAGCTGGCACCCAAGCTATATTTCAAAAGGGTATTGGAAGACGACAGGATAGAGATAGTCCCCATGCACTGGGTGCGCATATTGGTATGTTACAGGATCTTAAACCTGCTAATTATGTCACATTTTGGCCACTATAATATCATAGACCGACTATTGCACCAACTTCTTGCCCTGGTTTGTGATGGTTGCTTGTGGATCCAGGATTGAATCCCCATTGATGTCACGCTTATTCACCAGATTTCTGGCCTCCCCATGGAAGGACCAGACCCTATGATGTGTATTGGAAAAAATTATGAGGAAAATATCGCCGAAAAGGTGAGCGAGGATTACCATGTGGCGCATAACACTCGGAGTTTCATGATCAACACCATCAGCGACCTCGGTATGCAGATGGGTACATTATTGCTGGCGTGCAAGATGATGTGCAAGTGCCAGGCTGCCACCATCCCTGCATATGTAATTGAGCTGGCGGGCCGATGTGAAAAGGGGGTTTCCTTCAATTGGGCCCAGTTCGTGTTCAATGAATTTCTGGCAAATTTACACGAAGCCTAGGATCAGGGGCGCACATTCTGCTACTCCTGGTTACTACTTCTTATCACGTTGGTCACATGGGAAGCCCCATTAGATTCGGTCTTCCCTAAGCTCACGCCAAATATGTGCGAGGGGGAATGATATGTGAATTTGTGGGACTCCAAGGATGCACAACGTATTAAGGAAAATCAAGTCTTTTGGGTCCTTTTTTAGAGTGGACTTGCATTCAATTCCTGGCTGTGCTTGTTGCCGGTCATTTATGATAAATATAAAAGCATCACAGCCTTTCAAGTCACCATGTGTTATCACTCTAATAATTCCAAAAGTTGTGAGATTTTGATTTTATATTTTAAAGAACATTAGAGGTAACCACATACCTACTTTTAAGCTTTAGGATCTAGCCTTCCTAAGGCTCAGAGAGGGCTCTCTCTAAAAAAATTAACTTTGTTTTTATGTTTGATTTTAGGCTAGTTATATAGGGAAAATTAGTCTTGGGGTTTTGATTGGTTTTGGTGAGAAAAATCACTTAATGAGATGGATAGCTGAGGATCTGAAATCCAATGGGCAGATGGAGTCAATGTGTCAAGAAGAAGAATCAGGCTCAAGATCTAAAGTCAAATGTTTAAAGGGAAAGATAGCAGAGTCACTAAAGATCTTCAAAGGCTGATTGGTGATGTGGCTTTAATCGGGATAAAGAGCAACTCAGAATTCTTTGATCCAGATAAGAAGTGATAAGGTAGGGGTCAATCGAAATTAGGGAGCAATTAAGGGTTCCTTAGTCTAGATATCAGTAGAAAACATTAAAATGAAAACCAGTCAATAACATAGTGCTTTTAACAAATTCTGATATAAAATTTCCTGATTTCACATTAAAATTTAGAACACATTTATGAATGGATGGAAAACTTAAGAAAATAGACAGATAACAGTAGAAAGTACTTCACTTCAGTGGCCCAACACATGAATCCAGTAATATGATGCTTTATTCCTAGAGATCTAGTCCTCTGACTTGAAATTGCTTACAAAAACCTTTATGGGTTAATTAGAACCTTTATGCTTGATAGATTCCATCAATGTATTTTCCAACCATTCAGCTTGGTTGGAAAAATTTTCAATTTCAGGATTTTTATCATGAATATATGGGGTTAATTTTCATTTCACCCTCATCTTACTGAGTATTTCATAAGGATCATAGTTCCACAGGAAAATTTCATCAAAATTATATTCTAGCAACTGTTTTTCTGCCTCTATACCTACTTCCCTGTGATTGCATATTAAAGGACCCACCTGGTTTTTCAATTTGAACTGAGTCTTCTTTTTAGCAGCTAAAAATTTATATAATCTGAGTTTAGAATTTGTCTTATGTACTCTAACGCAAACACTCTCATTGGCAAGTATTTTGGCAATTTATATGGCAAGAGGTTTGACCCATAGACTCTAATCTCTGTATGATTTTGGTAAAGGTACCAATCACCAGTTCTACTCTGCTCTAATAGATGTAAAAATTTCTTTATCTCATCACTTTTCCTTGGTTGTACACTGTTTGTAAGTATACTTATCAATGGGTAAATAAAAAAAAACTATGAAATCCACATAAGTGAAATCAGTTGACTCTTTGCTAATTAAAAAAGTCCAGAAAATAACTAACAGTGGATTACCTTCTACATCCAACTTCTGAAGGGCTATTGGGAATTTATCTACTTGGAAGTAAAGGAACATATGAAAGAGGAAGGTGGTATATCTGAAAACACCTTCAGTAGTAAGTTTTACAAGCTAATCATGGGTACTATCAGTTATGTACTCAGCATAGTTATAAATGATTGTGGGAAGTTTACCAAGAAAAAACGTTGATAGAAAACCAAGTATAGAGTCATCGGTGTGCTCATCAGTAAAATAACCAAGAATAAAGGACAACATTGAAATAACATGCCTTGATCCTTCAGGAAATTTGGAGGATGAATATGAAGGGTTAATCTTTCGGATTTCAACATATGAAGGCATGAATATATGAAATATTTGAAATCTTTTAAGGAAGTCTAAATCCAGATAAAGATTTTTTAGAGCTTCTATAGATAATGGGACTACATTAGGATCTGGTTTCAACTGAAGCATTTTGTTTATGGATTCTGTAGTGATAGTGAACAATAATTCTTTTTCATTATTAACAATAGCTCTTAGGTCAGGGGAATAGTGAGCTTGACACAGTCTAATGACCTCTAGACACTGATGGGTATGGGGAACTACATATTTGGGTAAATTGGACTCCCAAATTTGAACTTCATCTCCCTGATCCAAAGATTTTTCTAGACTCCAGAAGTGGAGATCAAGAAGATTGAATTCAATTAATGGATCAGTTATTTTATAATCAACATCATCTAAAGGGGTATGCTCAACATCTACAACAGGAGGTTTTAGTGGATTTATGACAATTGTGTTTTCAGAAGCCATTTCTAGGTCTGTTCTTAACAATTTAGACCTCTGGATCTTAGAAAATTTGTTTTTAGGTTTTTTATACTCTTTTGTAAGCTTAGAATATTTACAAAAGTTATTTTAATATGACAGAGGTTTCGTTTGGATTTTTAACATGTAAAATCTGGACTTTTATGCTTCAAACCTTCAACTGTGCTTCAAAATTAATCTTTAAACCTTGTTACAAATTTAGGAAAGGTTTAACTAGGGTTTTTTGCTCTTTTCTTGGATAAAATAGGCCTAAAACATTCTAATTCATGCACAAAAGGGGTTCTGAGCATTTATAAAAGGGTTTGAAATCATTCAAAGGGTTTTTTGGAGGACTGTAATGATTTAAAACAATCAAACTTTGGTTAAAATTAACTTACAGTTTTCAGAAACTGTAAATTTATCAGGGTTTTTGCAGCAAACATGAATTTTGAAGGAAAATAGGGTATTTCTTTTGGAAAATAGGCTTACAAAAGGCTTAAATTCACAAGCGTAGCTCTTTTCAGGTGTAAGATAGGTATTTTTCTTGAAAATACCTTTTTTTGTAGGTATTTAACTTGAAAAGGGGTTTCTGGGATGTCTGGGAGCTTTCAGAGGCTTGGTCGAGGTCCTTTAAGAACGAATTGGAGTGTCTGAGTGGCCGAAGCAGATAATTGGGCCAAATTCTGGTTGTTTGTGCATGAACAGAGAGTAGCAACGTCTTTTCTTCAATCAGAGATAGTTAAATGCGTAGAAAACGCAGAAAAAGGGTTTGAACGTGTACATATGTTGTTTTATAGAAATTTGGGTATGAAACATTGTTTTCATTCAATGCAAATTAATTTTGAATGAGGGTGGTTTGGCCCGGGGAAGTTAAATTCCACGAAGTGATTATCGCAACGCTAGAGGGTGGTAAATGGTTTCTTTGAAAGGGATGCGATCCAATTGTTTTTGCGCCACGTGGAGGAGAGATAATCAGGCAATACTGCCCATATCGCAAATCCAAAATAAATTTACCATCGCGTTATTGAAATTGCGATATGGATGATGGGCCATTGTATCGAGCGGGGGGAGTATGAATGGACAAGATTAAGTGGTGAAGTTGCTCGGTGTATGGTTGTGGGGCTCGAGATAATTTATGTGCGGCGAGATTAAGTTAATATGTTTAAAACATAGTTTTAAACGTAAAGTCTTTGTATTTAACATGATAGGAAGGTAGGTAGAATATATAACAAATATAGTATTTACATATGTAAAGTAACCTTTGGGCGAGTTTTAATAAAATATGTATGTTTTAAGCTATGGGGAAAGCAGAATATTTCACATGGGTTAATTAGAACCATAGATTAACATAAAAATGTGGGTTGGGATATTTAATAAAGTGAATTAATATAACTATGTGATAAAATATTTTAAGGGAATTAATAAAATAGGTTAAATGTTAATATGAAAATGAATGAGTGTAAAATATACAAATACCATTTATAAAGTGTAATTTAAGCATTTGGGCATATTTTTCATAGTTGTGGCCCATTACACTTAATAAGTGCATTTTTGTGGGTTTTTTGAATGTTTTTGTATGAAATGAAATTATTTAAGGGGGTTTTTACTTTTCCTAAGAGAAAAGGTGTTTTAACTTAGGAAAAGGGATTTTATCTTAGGAAAAGGGTGATAATGTTGAGGAAAAAGGTTTTTATGAAGGGAATCCAATACCTAGTGTCAATCAGTCACTAAGCCTTGGGTCTGGTCCCAATAAAAGTCAGAGAAATTCTCTGAGCCTTTATGACTGAAGGTTTTGAATACTGGAATAATTTTGAGGGAAGGGAAATTAGTAGTTTTCTAGATGATGTTTTATTCATGCCTTGTGTAACTGCTTTCTATCTACCCATCATTTATTCTACCATCTTTTCCTTTATTTGCATGGGTTCATTTGAGCTTGCAACCCTAAATCCATTTTTCTTTTAAAGCATTAACCATCTAATTCTAACCTTATTTCATCTGAGAGCTCAGATTAAACTGTTGAGCTCCTCATTTATTCTCTAAATATCTACTGATTTGTCAAGTTTAAACTGTTTGAAAGATCTTTATTCTCTATCTATAAACATAAAATTTTAAAACATGAAAAAGTTAAGATTAAACTATTTAACTCATCATGGATTATGGCATTTTGAATAAGTTGCACATAATCATTTATTTGTAGTAAAAAGTAAAAAGTAGTGACATTTTGACTTGCATCACTTTCATGTCTTATTATTTTCTCTTTTTTGTGTTTGGGGTCCATTTTTCTATCCTTTTTAATCTTTTTCTTTTCAAGTCCTTTGATTTTTATTTTAGGACTATTTACCCTCTTTTCATTTTTTATTATTTTTCAAATATGGGAAAACAACTTTCAGAAAACAAGGTATGTACATATTTACAAGATTTATCAAAGTAAATTAAAAAATTATGAACCCTACCATTATAGGACCCTAACATTGCCTCCACATGGGGATGGCATTTCCTGGTGAAATGTAAAGATCTTTGAGACTAGTAGCCCTTGAATTCTGATTGTGCTGACCTTGTAAATGTTGTCTAAGCTCTGCAATTATTCCTACTTATGATATTTTACCTTTCAAAGCTTAGGGCCTTCTCTCCGGGCTTCAACTTTTTTTAGGAAATCATCCAATCCAATCTAAAATCTGCAATGTTATGTGCAATGGATAAAGTAAAAAAAGTTAACTATTGGTTATTTATGAAGAGTAGTAATGCTTCAACATTCTACCATTGACAGATCCACCTAGAAGATCTGATCCATCCATATCTTTCAAAAAGAAAGCATTGTTACCTCTGTAACCATAAATAATATAAGTTCCTTTCCATAGGAAATTAAATTTCCCATGTTTCCCTTTCTCCTCTCTCCTTGAATCCCACTTTATAACTTTGACACCAATATAAAAATCATCTTCTTTACTCTTTTTGTCAAATTTTTTCTTAATCTTATCTTGGATAACTTGAGACTTAAGATAAAACTCTTCTCTTATTTGCTATAAGTGAATGATTTGGTTAATCCTTCTTTTAATTTCATTGGTCTCAACTTGTAATTCTTGGATTATTTTCATTACTGGTACTCCTAAGGAAGATGGGAAAACAACATCCATTCCATAAACAAGCTGATAAGGGGATGTACCAATATATTTTTTGGTGGTAAGTCTATCTGCCCATAAGGCATTAACTAACCTCATGTTCCAAGTTTTCTTGTTATCTTCTAGTAATTTTTTGATGATGTTGACAAGGCTTTTATTGGAAGATTCAACAGGCCATTACCTTGGAGGTAATATGACGTAGAATGGCCAAGCGTAATGTGGTATTTATGGCAAAAATCAATCATATTTTTTTATTTGAATGCAGCTACATTGTCAGTGAGAATATTTTGGGGGCATCCAAATCTTGAAAGTATGTTGTTTTCTAAAAAGGAGATTATGACAGTGTCAGTGGCTTGCCTGTAGGGTATGGCCTCTATCCACTTATTCAAATAGTTAGTGGCTATCAGAATCCACTTATGTTGAGCTGAGGATGGAGGGTGAATTTCACAAATGAAGTCAAGACCCCATTGTTGAAAATGAATTTCTATTGAGATGGGTTTTAAGGGCAGGGGTAGCAAATTTTTCCTTCCTTCAAATATTTGACACTTGCGACAGAAGGTCACATACTTTTTTACATCTGCAAACAAAGTAGGCCAGTAAAAACCAGCTCTTAGGATTTTGTCTGCAGTAGTCTTCCAGTAGAGATGTCCTCCACAGTCACCTGCATGAAATTCTTCTAAAACTTTGTCAGCTTCTTCTTTAAGAAAAAATTCAATAAAATTCCACCACGATATTTCCAAAAGAGTACAGTGTCTATGATACAAAATATCACTGCCTTCAAATTTAAGAATCTAGCTTTTGTTCTTGGTAATCCAAGAGGCTATTGTAAAATTAGTAATACAAATACAATATTTTCATACCATGGTGAGCCTGAAAAGGCTTCACTGATCTCTAGAGTTGCCATATCTTCCTGATCATCTACTTGGGCTCTAAAATTAATATCAAAAACATGAAAATTTGATTCAGCCATGAGTTTGACTAAACCTTGACCTTTTATGAGTTTGGTGGGTTTGATTTCTATGTCATATTCCAAAATTGTGGCAATCCACTTGCCTCTTTTATCATCAGGACCATTCTGTGTTGGAATGTCCTTTACAACTACATTTAGAACATAGGAAATGATATGTGAATAAACAATGTACACTCTAAAGTCTTTAATGGCCTTTACTAAAGCTAGGGCATGTTTCTCCATTATATTGTACTTTAAAGTGGCATCTCTGAGTGATTTTCTAAAGAAAGAAATGGGTTGCTCATAGCCCTGGTCATTTTTCTGCAGTAAAACTGCAGCAATAGTGTGTTCCGAAGAAAAGGAGAAAATAATGGAATTATTCTTAAAGTTAGGACTTATAAGGACTGGTGTTTTTGTTAAAGCTTGTTTAATTGATTCAAAATATTGCTTGGCTTCAATAGTCTATTTAAATACTGATTCTTTTTTTAGCATATTGTTAAGTTCTCTGATTATTTCAGCTAGATTTGAGATGAATCTTCTAAGGAAATTAATTTTACCTGGAAAATATTGTAACTCTTTAATGTTCCTAGGAGGTCTAATGTTTAGAATTGCCTCTATTCTGGCTGGGTCTATCCTAATTCCCTCTTTAGATATAATATTTCCTAATAATTTAACTTCTTCCAATCCAAATATAGTTTTCTTAGGGTTTAGAGAGATGCCAAATTTCCTGCATTTAAGAAAGACTTTCCTGAGATGATCCAAATGTTCATAATAATTCTTTGAAAATATAATAATTTCATCTAAATAAATCACTAGGAATTCATGAATCTCCTTTTCAAAGGCTATATCCATAGCTCTTTGAAAAGTGGCTCCTGCATTCATTAACCCAAAAGGCATTTTTACATATATAAAAGTGCCCCATGGGATAATAAAAGCAAGTTTGGCTTGGTTTTCTAGTTGGACTTGAATCTGGTTATATCCAGAAAATCCATCTAACAATGAAATTCTGGAAGAACCAACTATCCTCTGTAAAATGTGATCCATTTTTGGTAAAGGGTAATTGTCTTTTAAGGACACCTTATTTAAATTTCTGAAGTCAACACATAATCTAATTTCTCCTATCTTTTTCCTAGTGGGAACTATATTAGAAACCCAATCGGAATATTTGATTGGTGAAATTATTTGGGCATCATACATTGTTTTTACCTATTTCTCAATTAAAGGCATCAAAACAGGATTGATCCTTCTTAAATTTTGTTTAAAAGGTATTTGGTCTTCTTTTATAGGTATTTTATGATGTATTATGCTAGTGTCATAGGATTTTAAGTCTTCATAACTCCAAGCAAAAACATCCTAAAATTCCTTAAAAATATCTATGTATTTTTCGTTTTCTTCCTGAGGTAAAGCGTTGGAAAGTTCAATCATCTTAGGTTTTAACTCTGTACCAATATTACACTCCTCAATATCAGATCTTAGTGGCTCCATTTTAGGTTTTCTTGCAACATCATTAGAGTTTATAAAGGAGTTAAACCTTTTGGTAAAATATTATCTTTGAGGTACAAAATATCAGATTCATCATATGCTAACGCTTCAATCTCCGCTTTTTCTAAGTTATCTATATCTAATTGACTAAATTTAGTAGGTTTAGCAAAAATTAAGTTATTTTCATCTACATTATTAAAATCAATTTCACTATCTACATTATGATCTATGGTACAATCTGTATCTATTTTACAATTCTGAAATTCTCCTTCATTGTTCATGAAATGATAAATCTATTCATCTTGTGAGAAAATTTGCCAATATTTAAGATTATCAGGAATTATAGGTCTATGTTTTACTTTTGCAATATATCTATGATTTGGTTGAAATGGAAGATTACAAGTACTAGCAAAGGTTTCTAAGAAGTGAGGTTGTATGTTATGTTTACTTGGTATTGCAGAAAAATCACATTCTAACAATTCTTTAATAAAATCTAAAATAGTTTCTCTATATCGGCTTAATCTTGGATTATAAACAGAATATTCTATAGTTATTTGTTTCACAATTAACTCTGAGTCTCCCATAATTGATATTATTTTACCTCCTAAAATCCTAACAATCTGCAGTCCTAAAATAAGAGCTTCATATTCAGCCATGTTGTTGGTACATTTAAAATTCAGTCCGAAAGCATGGCCTTCTGCATGATTGTTTTCCATATTAGTTATCCAGACTCCTGCTCCTGATCCTAATTTATTGACTGAACCATCAAAATATAGGTGCCATAATGATTCATGAAAGATGTTTTCACTATTTGGTATTTTGCTTTTATCTTTTAGTTCAGTTTTGATTTCAAAATCAGTTTCAGAGTTGCATAAAATGAATGAATCCATGTTAGTAGGTGTAGTGTAAATTGGATAATTTCTTGGTCTTTCTACACTACTCATCATATATTTCATCAATGTTTCCCTATAAAGTTTCTTTGGTTGGCCAAAAACTGATATTGTTTCATATGACATATCAAGTTGTAGAGATCCCTGTAATTTAGCTCCCCATGAGCGAGATAAGAGCATTCCATACTTGGGAGGTATGTCAGATACTACAATGTCCATGAGTATGCTTTTACCAGGATATTGAACTAATGTGACAAACAAATATTTAATCAAACCTAAAAATTTGACTTTGCTGGAATCAAATGAAAATAGATCTTTGTAAGGCCTAGTGATATGTAAATTTAGGGTTTCCATTATTTCTTTTGGCATTAAATTGTGTGAAGCCCCTGAATCTAGAATTGCAATGTGTAATGGTCATGAACATTTAAGCTAATGTAAAATGGTGGAATTGATCCATCTTGGTGTTTTCCATTAACATCAGGACCAAAAATTAACTCTGGTTGGTCATCACTTATATTTACTGAGTCTTCTCCATCATTCATGTTTAAGGTTTCAGTGATAGTTTTTTGGAAAAATCATGTTTTACCAATTCTGTCAGAGGAATTGGTATTTTTAATTTAGAAATTTCAGCTTGAATATTAAATCGAGCTTGTGATTTACTTAGCTGAATTATCTCTTATTTAGTAATTGTAGTTTGAGTAGGTTTATCTTCTTTTTCTACAACTGTTTTCTCATTTTCATTTTGTGTTTCTACTGTCTTAACATTTTTAGTTTACTTTTCAATAATATTTTGAGAAGCAGTAGATGTTTTTGCAGATTTTGAATTTTCAGAAGTTGTTTTAGCAGTGGCAGCTTTTGGATCAGGTGATTTTGGGTCAACAGTGGGTGTTTTAGAGTATAAAATTGTTGTTTTGGCAGAATTAGTTGTCTTTTTAGTAGCAGATTTTTGTGAATTTGTTGATGTGTGGAAAACATAATTTTTTATATCAACAATTTTGGGATTAGGTGAAATTTTAGGGCTTGAAGTTTTCTAGGATGAATTCACTAGTACATTTGGCGGAAATTATGACACTTTAGTTCCGACGCTTTTGACCAAATGTCAGAAATTTCCCCAAATTTTATCAATTTTTCAAATCCCACCCACAACTGTCACTATACCGAAGTTTGGAGACAAGTGTAGGTTTCGCAACACTTGGAGGTAAATTTTGGTCTTGTGACGTCTGGAGAAAAGCGTCAGAATTGCGACGAATTAGAGGAAAGTGTCAGTCTTGCGACACTTGGAGTTAAGTGTCGCTATTGCGACGTTTGGAGCAAAGCGTAAGAATTGTGATGGATTGGAGGAAACTATTGGTATTGCAATTCTTTCCTCCAATCCATCACAATTCCGATGCTTTTCTCCAAATTTCGCAATAGAAATAATTATTTCTAAGTGTCGCTATTGTGACATTTGGAGCAAAGCATCAGAATCGCAACTGATTGGAGGAAAGTTTTAGTCGTGTGACGCTTTCCTCCAATCCGTCGCAATTTTGACGCTTTGCTCTGAACATCACAGTAGCGAAACTTAGCTCTAGTTACCATGTTCCATACAAAAATCTAAGCAACAAGCTCTGCAATTTATCTAGTAAAGGAAAAGTTAGTTTCTCATTCCATAACGTGGGTTAATTGCTTCAGTGAACAAATTTTGGTGAAAGGTTCTTTATAAAATGAATGGTTATTTATAAAATACAAGTGAGCGGATAGGGTTCAAACACCTAGCAAGATCACGCAGATTTCACCATCATAGCATAGTTATATGTAGCTCATAATATTCTTCATTGTTATGGAGATTGTGTAGTTTAATTACTCTTGAAAGCATAAAGCATTGGCCAAATCGAAGAAAATTGGCACAGTGGATCTCTAGAAAACCCGATGAAAAACAAACAGGGCAATTGGCTTTTGCAACTCCAAAAATTAGGCTGAACTCTATATGTTGGTTGTACATCAAACACAAATTGAAGCGTCGTCTTTCATTTTTAGTAGTAAATTAATAGATAACCTAAATCAAATCGGATGGAAATTTTCTTGTCAATGTCCAAGCAGTTGAAATAGAGATCCAAATATGTAAGAATCGGTATCTTCCTAGATCTGTAGAAATAAGTGCTCAAATTTTTTATTTGAGGGATAGAGATTTGTAAATTGTTTCGATAATATAATGTCAATGAACAAGCTATTAGAATGATAGAGATTTGTAAACTGTTTCCATAATGCAATGTCAATGAACAAGATGTTAGGTACAGGGCAAAGGACCCATTAATTGATTTTAGCCTTCCATGCATTAGTGAAACTTGAGGGAGTAACAAGATCTAGGAAGGAAAGTTTCTAAGAAAAATGGTTTATAAGGAGTGAGATTCATTCCATCCCTTACAATTTTCAGCGCACAAAAATCCATAGTTTTGTAGAAAATATTTCCCTCACACAATATATTCATTATTTGTAGATAATGAATCACATTACATATGAATTAATCAAAAGAAATATCCCTTTTGTTGAAAAATAAGTTTCATTAAAGACAAAAAAAAAAACTTAGATAAAAATAGCTTAATGGATTGAGCTAGTGAAGAACCTAGTGAAGAACCAATCCTCTTTGGTAAGATCCTCTTTTTTTTTCAAAATTTTTAAGAAATGTTAACCACCAAAATTTTCTAAGTTTTGACTGCATGGGTGCCTTGTGCACGTTCGTGTGGCCCGTTTTCCGTTGCTCCCTTATGCCTTCGTTTGGTCGTGCGTGCCCTGTCTTGCCGTGTGAGGGTGCCCGCCCAAATGTGTTCAGGTTGGGTCGTTTCGTTTGAGGGTGGTCGTATCAAATTTGCTAAGTTGTGACCGCACGGGTGCCTTATGCACGTTCATGCCACCCATTTGCCATTTGCTCCCTTCTGCCTTCATTCGGTAGCCCACCATGTCGTTTCGTTTAAGGGTGCCCACCCAAACCTGTTCGGGTAGGGTCATTTAATTTGAGGGCGCCTGCCGAAACCCGTTCAGGTAAGGTCATTTTTCTTGAGGGCGCCCTCCCGAACGCGTTCAGGTTGGGTCATTTCGGTTGAGGACGCCCTCCGAAACACGTTGGGGTCAGGTCGGTTTAGTTGAGGGCGGCTTTATTAAATTTGCTAAGTACTTGTGACCGCACGGGTGCCCTGTGCACATTCGTGCGGTCCGTTTGTCAGTTTCTCCCTTGTGCCTTCATTCGGTCATGCGCGTCGTGTCGCGCCATGTGAGGGCACGCACCCAAATGCGTTCGTGTCGGGTCATTTCGTTTGATGGTGGCCGTATCAAATTTTCTAAGTTGTGACCACACGGGTGCCTTATGCATGTTCGTGTGGCCCGTTTTCCGTTTTCTCCCTTGTGCCTTCGTTCAGTTAGGCACGCTGTGTTGTTTTGTTTGAGGGCACCTGCCGAAACACGTTCATGTCGAGTCGTTTCGGTTGAGGACGCCTGCCCAAATGTGTCTGGGTCGGGTCATTTCGGTTGAGGGCACCTGCCCAAACGTGTTCAGGCCAGGTCGTTTCGGTTGAGGGCCCCTACCCAAACGCATTTGGGTCTGGTCGTTTCAGTTGAGGGCAGTTGTATCAAATTTGCTAACTACCTGTGACTGCACGGGTGCCCTATGCATGTTCGTGCGGCTTGTTTTCCAGTTGTTCCCTTGTGCCTTCATTCAGTCGTGCGCGCCATTTCGCGCCTTGTGAGGGCACCCGCCCAAACGCGTTCGGGTCGGGTCGTTTTGTTTGAGGGCGGTCGTATCAAATTTGCTAAGTTATGACCGCACGAGTGCCTTGTGCACGTTTGTACAACCTATTTTCCGTTTTCTCCCTTGTGGCTTCATTTGGTAGCCCACTATGTCATTTCATTTGAGGGCGCCCACCCAAACACATCTGGGTAGGGTCATTTCGTTAGAGGGTGGTCATATCAAAATTTCTAATTTGTGAACACACGGGTGCCTTATGCACGTCCGTGTGGCCCGTTTGTCGTTTTCTCCCTTGTGCCTTCGTTCGGTAGCTCGCCGTGTCATTTTGTTTGAGGGTGCTCACCCAAATTTGTTCGGGTAGGGTCATTTCATTTGAGGGCGCCCGCCGGAACCTGTTCGGGTAGGGTCATTTTGGTTGAGGGCACCCGCCCAAACGTGTTCGAGTCAGGTTGTTTCAGTTGAGGGCGCCCGCCCAAACACGTTTGGGTTGGGTCGGTTCGGTTGAGGGCAGCTGTATCCAATTTGATAAGTACTTGTGACCGCACGGGTGCCCTGTGCACGTTCGTGTGGCCATTTTCCGGTTGCTCTCACTAGTACATTTGGCAGACATTTTGACACTTTAGTTCCGACACTTTTGAACAAATGTCAGAAATTTTCACAAATTTCATCAATTTTTAAAATCCTGCCCGTATCATTTTTGCTAAGTTGTGACCACCTCGATGCGTTGTGCATGTTTGGGTGGCCCTTTTTTTGTTTGCTCCCCTGTGGCATCGTTCGTCGTGTTGCATCGTGTCAGGTCACTGCCAGACCAGGCATGTTCGAGTCAAGCTATTTCGTTCGAGGGCACCCATATCAATTTTTCTAATTTGTGACCGCCTGGGTGCCTTGTGCATGTTCGGGCGGCCCGTTTGCTATTTTCACCCTTGTGGCAGAATTTGGTCGGGCGCACCGTGTGAGGTCGCCTGATAGGGCGCATTTGGGTCGGGTCATTTCGTTCAAGGGCACCCGTACAAGTTTTGCTAAGTTGTGACTTCTTGGGTGCCTTGTGCATGTTCGGGTGGCCCATTTGTCATTTGTTCCCTTGTGGCATCGTTCGGTCGGGCGCGCCATGTCACGCCATGTGAGTTCACCCAAACGAGCGCGTTCGGGTTGGGCCATTTCGTTCGAGGGTGCGCGTATCAATTTTGTTAAGTTATGACCACTTGGATGCCTTGTGCATGTTCGAGTGGCCAGTTTTCCATTTGCTTCGGCCTTGTGGCATTGTTTGGTCAGGCGCACCATGTTGCGCTGTGTGAGGGCACCCGACCAAGCGTGTTCAGGTCGAGTCGTTTCATTCGAGGGTGCCCGTATCAGTTTTGCTAAGTTGTGACTGCCCAGGTGCCTTGTGCATGTTTAGGCAGCTCGTTTTCTGTTTGCTCCCTTGTGCAATCGTTCGGTCGGGCGCGCCGTGTGAGGTAGCCCAATCGGGTGCGTTCGGGTCAGGTCGGGTTGTTTTGTTCGAGGGTGCCTGTATCAATTTTTCTAATTTGTGACTGCTCGGGTGCCTTCTGCACATTCGGGTGGCCTGTTTGCCATTTTCTCCCTTGTGGCATTGTTCGATCGGGCGTGCCGTGTGAGGTCGCCCGACCGGGCACGTTCGGGTCGAGTCGGGCCATTTCATTCGAGGGCGCTCATATTAGTTTTGCTAAGTTGTGACTGCCAAGGTGCCTTATGCATGTTCAGGCAGCTCGTTTTTCATTTTCTCCCTTGTGGCATCGTTCAGTCGGGCCCGCCGTGTCGCGCTGTGTGAGGGCACCAGACCAAGCGCGTTCGGGTCATGTTGTTTCGTTCGAGGGATCTCGTATCAGTTTTGCTAAGTTTTGACCGCCTGGGTGCAGCCATGTGCACGTTCAGGTGGCCTGTTTGTGGTTTTCTCCTTGTGGCATTGTTCGATCATTCAAATATCCCTTTCGGGTCAGGTCAAGTCATGTTGTGTGAGGCCGCCCAAGGAAATGTGTTCGGGCATGTCGATTTGGGTCTGGTCGGGTCATGTCGTGTGAGGCCGCCCAAGGAAACGCGTTCGTACGAGTCAGGTCAAGTAGGGTCTGGTCGAGTCATGTCATGTGAGGCCACCCAAGGAAACACGTTCGTACGGGTCAGGTCGAGTCATGTACTAATGGCACTAAAGGAAACACATTCAGGCGGGTTGGGTTGGGTCTGGTGATCGGATCCTGTTGTGTGAGGCCACCCAAGGAAACACATTCGTACAGGTTGGGTCGAGTCATGTGATGGCGCCCAATTAGCTGGAAACGAGTTCAGGTTATATCAGGTCAGTTCATGCCATATTGTAATTAAGGGTGCCCAAGGAAACGTGTTTGGGTGGCTCGGGTCGGTTCAGGTCATGCCGTGTGAGGTTGCCCAAGGAAACACATTCAGGCGGGTTGAGTTGGGTCTGGTCGAGTCGTGTCGTGTGAGGCCGCCCAAGGAAATGCGTTCAGGCGGGTCGAGTCAGGTCAAGTTGGGTCGTATGAGGGTGGTCGTATCAAAAATTCTAAGTTGTGACCACCCATGTTGCTTGTGCATGTTTGTATGATCCCTTTTCAGTTTTGTTAAACACCATGTTAAACACACACATGGTGTATGAGAAGAATAAACACACACACACAAGAGACTCAACACACAATGAAGGATAAGCGTGAAGTTTTCTTATCTTTCCATTATACATGATGTACAATTATAGTACAATGGTGTAACTCTTGGTTTCACATTCCAAGGTCACTTGGACTCCATTGTGACTTTTTGCATTCCACACCTACCTATGTAGGATTAGGTGTTCCAACATCCCCCCTTAATACAAAGGGGTATGTGTGAGTCCAAGAAGAGAGTTGTAATAGAAATTTGCAAAGTATACATGGCAGCACTTAGGCTGAATCAACTCTCTGAAATGTTGGAAAAAAGAGGTGGTTTAAGGATGACCACCAACACTGGAACACAATACATGTTGCAGTTCTCGGAACTCTTCCAAAACTGGTAAGAAGCTGAAAGCTTCTGCTAGAGGAATTGTCCCTCATAAAAAAAGGGAGACCTTCAACCTCAAAGAAGGGAGGTCTACTACATGTGATGGTTTTAGGATTACCAACAACTATGGAATGCTTGAAGCATTTCTTGGAACTCAACCAAAGCTGGCAAGAAGCTGAAGGCTTCTGCTAGAGGAAGTGTTCCTCATATATGAAAGGGAGACCTTCAACCTAAAATAAGGGAGGTCTACTGCCTGTGATGGTTTTAGGTTATCCACCAACTGAAGATGATGGTTTAAGGTTGTCCACCAACCAAAGGCATGCTCATGGGCATCCGTGTCTCTGGCTACATCTCTGAATCAGGAATGACGAATTGTGGCTCGGCTCGCTTGAACTGCTGTGTCTCTGGCTACAACTCTGAACATAGAATGAGAGATTGTGGCGCAGGCTCGCTTGATCTGTCGTCGAAGCTTGTACATGACCACCATTTTCCCCCCTGTCAAGGACAAAGTGAGATGATGGCAAGAACTCAACTGCAAGTTTGCTCAATATTCGTGAACAAGTTCTAACATGTGTCTTAAGCATCTTCTTGGCTGCTGATGCCCATTGCCAAGAAGCGATCCATCCAAGATGAATCTTTGTTCTTGCAGGAGGCTTGTGTCTGAATCATCTGTTTGAAGAATGGTTGTGCCGAACACAGTGCTTACATGGATGAAGATCAAAACAGTGATCTTTCATATGGCCAACTTGATCACAGTGTTGGCATTTTCCAATTTGTTGTGGAAGTGGAGCATGATCTGGAATAGCTGCAGGTGAACTATCATACAGGAATACGGAACTTTGAAATATGATGGGCTTGGTGTAGTCTGGAATATGAAAGGAAAAATCCTTGTCATATCAAAGACCAGTTCTGTGCTTGTTTTGGAAAAACTCTTCCCAAGGTCTGATGATGGGCTTGAGAAGTGCAGGGTGAGCTGCTGCATCTGCATGTAAATGAACTGGAACTTTATCTTCTTTCTTCTGATGGGAGTACTTCACAATCTTTTTAATAGAAACAGGTTCAGAATGGTGACTCTTTTGCTGAAGTTCATCTTGCTGGAGCTGAGGTTCCAACTGCAAAAACTCAATCTTTTCATGTGCATCTTGTAAACAACTTTGAATGTTACAAAGAGCATCCTTGCTCATTTTTATCATGTCATCAACATTTGAATGAATGAGGTTATTCAACAACTCTAATGCCTCATTGATTTTAGCCATTTTCAACAACTTAGGCTAAAAAATGAAAGGGTGTCGGCTTCAACTGAAAATGCACCCATTTACAATGTGATGCAATAAGTAATACAAATGACTCAAAAGAATTTCCAACTATGGAAATCTCAAAGTACAAAATCTGCTCCTCAAATGATGGAGGGCAATCAACAATTTTTCAACAACTCAAGTACTGATTGCAACTATGAAGAGGCAATACAATGTCAGTTCAATACAATATTTTTGCAAAAATATGCAGCAAAAACACTTGTGCAAGAGGCCTTTAAGGCAATTGATTTTTCTCCTTCAAAAATCTGTTTTAAAAATGATGGAAAACTTGTCTTCACATGTAAAATTCTTCAAAAAATCAATCTTTTATCAATGCCACAAATCACAATGCAAAACTTCTGCTTTCACTATGTATTTAATTCATCTGCTCACATGTCATTTCTTCTTTTCTGCTGTTCATATCTTCTCTTCCTCTCTCTCTGCTGTTTTTTTTTTTAATTTAAAATAATTAAATTAAAAAATTAAATTAAATAGGGAGGAGATTTAAAAGGGGAGGGAAATTTATTGGGATGGGATGGGAGGGGAGGGTGGGTATTATATGGGGAGTGTGGGTATTATATTAAAATAAATTTAAAAGAGAGGGAAGGGAATTAATAATTTAGAAAGGAGGGATTTTTTAAATATAAAAAAATTTAAAAATTAAAAAAGGCTTTGATTGACTTTGCGTGAAGGGAGGAGTGGGTTTGGGTGGTGAAAGGCCATGGGTTGCAGGTGCGAGGGTGGAGTGAAGTGGGAGGGATGGAGTGATAAGGGGTGAGAGGGAGAGCACGGGCCTGTGGGAAGGATAAGGGCCAAGTATAGTGTGAAGCGAGAGTGGGAGGAGGGCAGTGGAGTAGCGAGGCCGTGTTGGAGGAGTGGCAGGTGGGGAAGGGAGAGTAAGGGCGGGGGGCGGACTGTTGTCATAGTGAGGGGGTGGGTGTAGAGGTAGGGATATGGGATGGGGCCCTATGCGTTGATAGGAGGGGGAGCCGTGCAGATAGAAGGGGCGATCTGAGGGAGCTTGTGTGAAGAATGGGAGAGCTGGGTTTGGGGAGAGTGGTAGGATGGATGTAGGGTAGTTGAGGGGGAGAGGAGGTATGGCAGGGTGGAGGGGAGAGGAGGGGTCGGTTTGCGTGGAGAGCGGAGTGGGTGTGAGGTTGGGAGATGGGTTGAGAGATGTAAGGGGGCAAGGTGTAGGGGTGAGGGTCGATGTGTTATGAGGAGCGTTGGAGTAGGGTAAGCGAGAAGGAGTATGGGTAAGGGGATTGTATGTGAGGGGTATGGGATGCTATGTAAAAGGAAATTGTAGGGGGATGAGGGCCGAAAGGCCTGGAATTGCAGAGATTTTTATTTTATTTTTAAAAACAGCAGAAAGGAGTAAAAGAGCAGATTTTTTTTTTTCTTCTTCTTCCAGGAAATGCAAGAATTTGACAGTTGTACAGTAGATTACACAGCAGAGGTTGGCAGAATTGAGGAAATTTTCAGGATAAATTCCACAAATTTACCACAAAATTTTCAGAAACTTTCAATAAAAAACTCATAAATCTTTACTTAAAAAACTTAGAACTTTTCTTCAGAAACCCACTTTAAATAATATTTTAGCAGCTCTTCAAAATGCAGGAATTTAAAAGTGGGCAGCAGAAATTGCATGGAATTGAGAATGAAAACCTTCAGATGCACAATGATGCTCTTCTTCAAAACTAGTGCTGCCAATTTCTGAATGCTTCTTCATTTCAAAGCAGATTTCTAAATGCTGCAGAAAATATTTGACTGATGAATGCGGCAAAAAGGACTGCTGCATAAACTCTCTAAAATTCTGCAAAAACGCCAAGAATTTTTGCAGATATGCACATGCCATAAACATAAATGGCTCAATCAATGTTGAGATGGTTATGGACGTATCAGCTCTGATACCATGTTAAACACCATGTTAAACACACACATGGTGTATGAGAAGAATAAACACACACACACAAGAGACTCAAAACACAATGAAGGATAAGTGTGAGGCTTTCTTATTTTTCCATTATACATGATGTACATTTATAGTACAATGGTGTAACTCTTGGCTTCACATTCCAAGGTCACTTGGACTCCATTGTGACTTTTCGCATTCCACACCTACCCATGTAGGATTAGGTGTTCCAATAGGTTCCCTCCCTCATGCGCCCTTTGTTCGGGCAGGTCAGGTCGTGCTGTGTGAGGGGCGTGCCACAGGAAACTCATTCAGGTCAAATCGTGTGAGGGAGGTCGTATAAAAAATGCTAAGTTGTGACTGCCCATGTACCTTGTGCACGTTCATGCAACCCATTTTTCATTTTCTCCATCGTGCCTTCGACGTTCAGGCGGGTCCGGTTGGGTTGGGTCGTGTGATGTCGCCCAAGGAAATGCGTTTGGGTCAGGTCGAGTGGAAACATGAAACTCATTCAGGTCAAATCGTGTGAGGGAGGTCGTATAAAAAATGCTAGTTGTGACTGCCCATGTACCTTGTGCACGTTCATGCGACCCATTTGTCATTTTATCCCTTGTGCCTTCGACGTTCAGGTGGGTCTGATTGGTTTGGGTCGTGTGATGTCGCCCAAGGAAATGCGTTCGGGTCGGGTTGGGTCAGGTTGTGTTTTATCGTGAGGGTACCCAAGGAAACATGTTCGAGTGGGTTGGGTCAGGTTGGGTCATGTGAGGGCACCCAAGGAACATGTCTGACCAGGTCAGGTTGTGTCGGGCCATGTCACGAGGGCTTTTCTCTCGTTGGCTCCGTGAAATCGGCTCTTCGCTATATTTTTCACCTCCTCCCCTTTTGGTGGGGGGAGGGGTTGGATTTTCATGTGAAAGGTGGGTTGTTAATTGAGTTGCTTGTTCGGGTGTGCCTGAAGAATGGCCTTGGGTCATTTGTAGGGTGGTCAACATTCATACTCTATCCATCCCCACTCGGTAGCACATGAGTGTTAATGTTGGCCATGCTCGTCCTTGGAGGCATATGTGAACAATTCCCCCTTCGCTCTGTGTTGTCGGAATTGGATGGGTTGTTGTGTGTGGCTCCTTGAGATGACTGTCCTCTTCATTGTTTGGCTCTTTATGGTGCCGGTTTCTTGTGCTTGTACTCTTTCTATGTTAGCATTGTCAGTTGAGATGCATACATTTAAGAGGAATGTGGAAGGGTTTTGGTTGTAAGTTTCCCCTCTTGCTTTCTTTTTCCATTGGGCGATGTGAGGAGCGGTTCTCCTTGTTATAAAATTAAGGTTTAGAATTCCTTTCAGAGTGCATGTCGTCTAACCGTGCATTGGCTTTAAGGTTTTGATAGATGTGGAGACCCATATGTTTGATCGCGTGGTCGACTTTTTCCTTGCATCTTGACTCCCCTTGTCTCACCACCTCTATCAATGTATGTCTTTATTATTCCTTATTGTGCACAAACAGAGACCAATGAAACTATTATCTTAACTCCGAACCCCTTAAACACTAATTCCCAAACCCTAACCCATTGAACCCCCTAAACCCTAACCCATTTAACCCCCTAAACCCTAAACCTATAACCCCTTAACCCCTAACCCATTAAACCCTAATTCCCAACCCCTAACCCATTTAACCCCCTAAACCTCTAAATGCCTAACCCATTTAACCCCCTAAACCCTAAACCTCTAACCCTTAACCCCTAACCCCTTAAAGACTAATTCCCAACCCCAACCCATTTAACCCCCTAACTCCCTAAACCCTTAAAACACTAACCCATTTAACCCCCTAAATCCTAGCCCCATTAACCCGTAACGACCCCTAACCCCTAAAATCCTAAACTGCTAAATCCAATAGCCCCTAAACATCTAAAACCTTAACCCATCTAACCCCCTAAACCCCAAACATCTAACCCATAAACCCCTTAACCCATAATTCCCAACCCCTAACCCATTTAACCCCCTATACCCCTAGACCCCTAACACATTTGAGGTTGGTTGTATCAAATTTGCTAAGTTGTGACCGCACGGGTGCCTTGTGCACATTTGTGCAACCCGTTTTTCATTTCCTTCCTTCTTCTGGCGGGTTGAGTCAGGTTGGGTTGGGTCGTGTGAGGGTGGTCATATAAAAAATGCTAAGTTGTGACTGCCTTATATGTTTCTTGTGCACGTTTGTGCGATCCTTTTTCCATTTTCTCCCTTGTGTGCCCTTAGTTCGGGCGGGTCAGGTCGTGCCGTGTGAGGGCGCCACAGGAAACGTGTTCAAGTTGGATCATCTAAGGGAGGTTGTATAAAATATTATAAGTTGTCACTTCCCATGTACTGCCTTGTGCACGTTCATGCGCCCTGTTTGAAATTTTCTCCCTCATGCCTTCGACATTTGGGCAGGTCAGGTACTCGTGTGATGGAGCCCTAGGAAACGCGTTCGGGTCGAGTCGGGTCAGGTGGGGTCATGTGAGGAGCCATGTTTAGGGTTACAATGACTATGCTCAACAACTATAAACCCATTATTTTCTTGACCTGACACCGATTTAGGGGACTTGATCATCTGATTTACCAAGAAACAATGGTGATATAAATGTTTGTACTCATGAAATATTCAACATCTAAAGGGTATACGTATGCTCATAGTTGAGTGTCTTCTTCCACAACTCATCTTGAAATTAGATATCTATTGATTTCAGAAGGGGTCAAATATGTTCATGTATACAAATAACGAAACCTTGGATGGCCATTCTCTGGACTTAAATTATGTGACAACACTATGGCTGAGTTTGAAACTAGAGATTGAACATACATTTGGTTTGATTGCAATAGATATTTTCATCAATAAATGTAAAGAAATGGCTAACAAATACTATAAATTAATAAATAAAGAAGACATGGCAACACACAACAATACTTACAAAATTGTTACATTGAGACATAAAGAATAAGCAACTATTGTGCACAAATAGAGACCAATGAAACTATCATCTTAACCCCTAACAACTTAAACACTAATTCCCAACCCCTAACCCATTTAACCCCCTAAACCTCTAAACCCATAACCCATTTAACCCCTAAACCATAAAACTCTTAACCCTTAACCCATAACCCCTAAACCCTTAACCCCTAACCCATTTAACCCCCTAAATCCCTAGTAAAACCCTAACCCATTTAACCCCATAAACCCTAAACCCTAAACCCCTAACCCCTTAAACCCTAAACCTTTAAACCCTTAACAGCCCTAACCCCTTAAACCCTAATTCCCGACCCACAACCCATCTAACCCCCTATAACCTAACCCTATTAGCCCCTAACTTCTAACACCTAAAATCCTTAATTTATAAATCCCCTAACCCGCTAAACTTCTAACCCATTTAACCCCCTAAACCCTAAACCTATAACCCCTTAACCCCTAACCCATTTAACCCCTTAAACCATAAACCTGTAAACCCCTAACCCATTTAACCACTAAACCCTAAACCTCTAAACCCTTAACCAGTAAGCCTTAAACCCTTAACCCCTAACCCATTTAACCCCGTAAACCCCTAAACCCCTAACCCATTTAACCCCCTAAACCCTAAACCTCTAAACCCTTAACCCCTAACCCCTTAAACCCTATTTCCCAACCCTAACCCATTTAACCCCCTACCCTTAACCTTAACCCCAAAAATCCTTAACTACTAAATCCTCTAACCCCCTAAACCTCTAAACCCCTATAACCCATTTAAACCCCTAAACCCTAAACCTCTAACCCCTTAACCCCTTAACCCTTAACCCCTAGCTAAAATCATTAATTGCTAAATCCCCTAAGCCCCTAAACCTCTAAATCCCTAACCCATTTAACCCCTTAAACCCTAAACCTCTAACCCTTAACTCCTAACCCCTTAAACACTAATTCCCAACCCCCAGCCCATTTAACCTCCTAAACCCTTAAAACCCTAACCCATTTAAGTCCTAAACCCTAGCCCCATTAACTCGTAATGACCCCTAACCCCTAAAATCCTTAAATGCTAAATCCACTAACCCCATAAACCTGTAAAACCCTAACCCATTTAACCCCCTAAACCCTAAACCTCTAAACCCTTAACCCCTAACCCCTTAAAGCCTATTTCCCAACCCTAACCCATTTAACCCCCTAAAACTCTAACCCATTTAACCCCCTACCCTAACCCTTAACCCCAAAAATCATTAAATACTAAATCTCCTAATCCCCTAAACCTCTAAAACCCTATAACCCATTTAAACCCCTAAGCCCTAAACCTCTAACCCCTTAACCCCTTAACCCTAACCCCTAGCTAAAATAAATCCCTTAAGCTCCTAAACCTCTAAATTCCTAACCCATTTAACTCCCTAAACCCTAAACCTCTAAGCCTTAACCCCTAACCCCTTAAACACTAATTCCCAAACCCCAACCCATTTAACTGCCTAAACCCCTAAAACCCTAACCCATCTAACCCCCTAAACCCTAGCCCCATTAACCCATAATGACCCCTAACCCCTAAAATCCTTAACTACTAAATATATTAACCCCCTAAACCTCTAAAAACCTAACCCATTTTACCCCCTAAACCCCAAAATTCTAACCCATAAGCCCCTTAACCTCTAACCCATTTAACCCCCTATACCCCTAAACCCCTAACACATTTAACCCCCTAAACCCTAAACCTATAAAACCTTAACCCTTAACCCCTTAAAACTTAATTCCCAACCCCTAACCCATTTAACCCCCTAAACCCTAAACCTCTAAACCCTTAAACCCTTAAACCACTAACACCTAAACCCCTAACCCGTTAAACCCTAAACCCCTAAATAATTAAACTTAACCCATAACCCATTAAACCCTCACCGTAACCCCTAAAATCCTTAACTGCTAAATACCCTAGCCTTAAGCCCCTAATCCCTAATCCCTTAATGACCAACTGATTATTCACCTAACCCCTAATTGCGCCTAAATCCCTTATAAAACCTAAGCCCTCGATCCCTAATTCCTTAACCACTAACTAATTATTCCCCTAACCCCTAAATGCGCCTAAATCCCCTAATCCCTCCAATCCCTAACCCCTTAAGCACTAAATAATTATTCCCCTAACCCCAATCCATAATCTCTTAACAACTAACTCATTATTCCCTAACCCATAAATGATCCTAAATCCCCTAACCCCTAGGCCCTCAATCCCTAACCCCTTAACCCCTAAGCCCCCAATCCCTAACCCCTTAACCACTATCTCATTATTACCCTAACCTCTAAACCCTAAACCTCTAACCCCTAAGCCCCTATACCCCTAAGCCCTGAGCCCCTAATCCTTAATCCCTTAAGCACTAACTAATTATTCCCCTAACCCTTATAATAATCCTTAAAACCCGTTGGGATTAGCCATTCCAAACGAGAGTAGGTCTAGTTGGGACCTACGATCGGGTTAATTCCCCCTTGCTGGCAAGGTGGAATACCATGAGCAAAACCATGGGTTGCAAAAACCTCTCCTAAATTTACTATTTTATCTCAATTTTATTCTAATAATTAATTAATTAATTTCTTTAAAAACTCTTCTGGATAAATCACATAAAAATGTTAAGGTACACGCCTTTGAACCACTCATTGTGTGGTTCGCCATTAATGTTTTTAAAATAAATTTATTAGAATGAATTTGAATTTATTTTTGAATTTTCCTTTTAAATCAATTGTTGGCATTACAAAGAATCACGGAGTGTGCTTAACATCCATAAGAAAAACAATGGGTATGATATTAAAATGATATTTGAAGGCATAATATTAAAAATGATGTTTGGAAAAATGGAGAGCGGGAGTATTCATTTTTCTTTTAAATTTTAGACCTCCAGTTAAAATAAGATTTCTCCTGCCTAAAACATGTGTTTTGGTTATCTCCTACTGGCTTAGTGATTAGGGATTTTGTTGTGGGTATTTTTCTTACAACTGCCTTACTGCAATTTATTCCGGGTGCCAGTTCAGTCTCAACAATCTGCAGTTTGTAAAGTTGCATTCTTCAAGGATTCTACTAAGTTCAATAGTTAAGATGCAGGATTGGGGGATCTATTGCAATTTATTCCAGGTGCAATTTTAGTCTCAACAATCTGTGGTTTTCTAAGCTGCATTCTTCATGGATTCTACTAAGTTCAATAGTCAAGATGTAGGAATGGGGGATCCATTGCAATTTCTTCCAGGTGCAATTTCAGTCTCAACAATCTTTGGTTTTCGAAACTACATTCTTCAGGTATTCCACTAAGTCCAATAGTCAAGATGCAGGATTGGGGGATCTATTCATGATTTTCTTAGTTTTCATCAGAATGGTTTAGGATGTAGACAAACCCTTGAGAATATTGATGCTAGTAGAATTCCCCCCCCAATATGATCCAAATCAAAGTGAATGGCACACATGGGAAGATAAAATTCCTTCATCGGATGATGCATTGTGCGCTGGTTTTTGGAAAGAGCCCATGATCATCAACAAAAATAAAAATATTGGGCTTAACAGGATCAATCAGATGCCAATGGTTTCACCTACAAATGTGGAATCACACCTTTAAATATCCTCTTACTGAAATCTCATCTTGGCACAATTTCCCATTCGATTCAGACAAGGGACCAAAAATATGTGAATCTTCCTAACCGCATATTTTTGTTCAGATAATTTAGGTATCCCACTTCTCTATTTGCAAATGTGAAAACCTGAGGAGCACTGCAAATGTTGACTGGAGATGCATGTACTTTTTAATGGTTTTCTGAAAGGTTCTCTAATTTTTGTTGCCTTATTTCGATTTGAATAAAGATATTTTCTTGTAGCTTCGCTTTAGAGTTCAATCATTTTTGAAGTTATGTTAGTGTTGAACCATTTTTGCTGAAGTATTGGAAATTTACTATTTTATTGCGTCCGAATTATTGGTTTTTGATTTTTTTATGTGTTTTGATCTTCTTTAATATTTTTGAGAAACTGGATTCATTTTTATAAGAATATTTAAGATTATGGATCTATCGATTTGAGATGGATATTGCAATATAAATTTGAAGGATTTATGAGATTACTTCATGTTTGATTAGATTTTTTTAATGATAAATGTTATCTTGCAGGAAAATTTCAAGAAAATGAAGAGGTTTGCTTTGATCGATTGAATCAGCTCAGCCACAAGACATATACTGCAGGCTAGTTTGTATCAGAAGGAGAATCGGTTTTTCTTGCCCATGATGATGGATGTTGCTCTTTTCACGAGATAGAAAATTTGGAGGTGTGGAGGTTTTAATTATTGTACTTAATTTTGGGGTTTATGGGTGCTATAATTTATACATTTTTGGATTTTATATTAGAAATAGGGAAAATCTATGGACTAGTGGAGCAAGTCTTGGCAGATCTCTGGGCTTATTGAAATAGACATTGACTTGGAATGGAACAATGTTTTTGCGCTTAGTGGATCAGAGTTTTTGAGCAGATCTACTTGGTTTTGGAGCATACTTTTCGAAACTTTTTGAGCATACCTATTATTCCTTGAGAACAGACCTATGACAAGTAATTTTTGTGGACTGTGGAAACCAATCTACTGGAACAATTTAGAGACCCTTGTTGGATCACATTTTGAGCATACATTTTAGGCTTATTGAAGCAGTTTTGAAGCACTTCTGAAGATCTCTTGAAGCAGTCATCCATGGAGAATTTTTGAATATTGTTGTTGAAGATTCTTTAAAGATTTGAAGGATAATTTTTAAGATCAGCTGAAGCATTTTGAAGACTCGTTGGAGGAGCTTGTAGAGGACCTGTTGTGCAGACCTATTGAAGACACCTTTGGAGTAGCCTTGTTGAGGCATTGGAAAACATCTTTGGAGCAACCTTGTTGAAGGATTACTGAAGGCAATCTTGGAGCATTATTGAAGAATTTTTGAAGCAAGTATCTTTTGTAAAGTTTTTGATTTGAACAAGTTGGAGCTTGGAGTTGTTAAAAGGATTGGAGTCCTTATTTTAGACCAAGTTGGGGCTTGGAAGTTGTTGAGAGGATTGGAGTCCTTATTTTTGACCAAGTTGGAGCTTGGAAGTTGTTGAGAGGATTGGAGTCCTCATTTTGACCAAGTAGTAGTTTGGATCTGTTTAAGGTTGGAACCTTGGAAAAGACAAAGATTTTGTTGTACAAGATGGAGACTGATTTGTTGTACAAGAGGATTGGAGTCCTAACTATTTTGATCGATAAAATTATTTTTGTTCTATCTCTTGTGTTCTGGTTTATTTTGTGATAAAAAACCTTAAGGAGGTACAAGATCTATTAAGCGTATCTCAGAAATCAAGATAATTAAATTGCTGCCAGTAAGTTGACAATTACAGAGGAAATTTTAATTCTTTCTAAGATAATTACTAGTAATTTTGGGGGAATATTTCATATGCAGTGGAGGCAAGTTTTAGTTTTTATATGGCAAGCCAAGACCAATTGGGTAATTCTCCTGTCCTTCTATTCTACTAGTCGTTGAATGCTAGAAGCAGAGATCTAGTTATGGTGAAGTGTATATTGGTGGTCATGAAGCAAACACTCTGAATTTTTCTCATTGTATGCCTTCCCAACATTGTTCATGGTGCTACTTTAGATTATGAATAGCTCTATTTCTTTATCAACATCAGACTATCAGTCTATATGACTGGTGAGGCAACTCTCTGTCTATCCCTTTTCAATCTATTTTCTCACTATCAATTCTACAGAGGATCAGTTTTGTTAGATTGATGGCCAAGTCAATTGTGTGAAGATTTTGATGTATCATGAGTTTTAAGTCTCGAATAAATTTTCCAGGTAGTGGATTTCGAATTTCCCACATGTTTCTTAGCAACAACTAATAGACTAGATGCACCAAATGAAAGAGGAGATCCATGTTTTTTCAATTAAAAAATTATCAGTCGATCTCTAGTATCACAACAAGCATGGAGGTTCTTATTTCCCATCGAATTCTAACCCAAAGATCCGAGGATGAATTCTCTATTCTACATCAATAAATAGAGGAATTGGGATTCTCCTTTGGTCAATTTCAATACGGTTCTTCCTCATCCAACAACTCTGTCAATTTTAATAGTTTTTTGTCCCTGAACTTCACACACAGGCTCCTGTTAAGGAGATGGGTATAGCCCATGGTGATCCTACCCATCAGTCTACAAAGTAGTATGTTTGTTAAAGCTTGTAAAATTTTGAGAGTATTTTGGAAAGTGTTTACTTCTATGTATGTTAGTTTTGACTTGGTAGATTTCGGTGTTTCATCTAAGTTTGAAGTTTCAAATGGATTTTTCAGGTAATGGATTTCAATTTTCCCACATGTCAAGCTCAGGAATTTCTCATCAATAGTTGCTGGACTAGATTCACCAAATGCGAGAGGAGATCCAAGTTTTTCAATAAAAACATAATTAGCTAGTATTTAGTATCACAAAAACCATGGGGTTCTTATTTACCACCAAAGTCTAATCCAAAAATCTAAGGATGAACTCTCTAATCTGCATCAACAATTGGAGCAATTGCAATTCTCTTTTGGTCAAAGTCAATACAATCCTTCCTTACACATCAGCTCTGTCAGTTTTATCAAGTTTTTTGCCCCTGGACTTAATTAAAAATCCCCTATTAAGGATATGGGTATAGCCCATGGTGATACTACCCATCAGTTTATAACGCAGTATGTTTCTTAAAGCTTGTAAAATTTTGGGAGTATTTTGGAAAGTGTTTGCTTCTAGGTAAGTTAGTTTTGACTGAGTTATAGGCTGGCATTTTGGGGAAATTGGTAGCTTGGAAAATCTCTTTTGTTTTAGTCTTCCAGCTAGCCTTTGCAACCTCTTGATGTATATTGATGTAACAGTTGCGCTCCAAATGCACATTTTCACTTAATATAAGAATTTTCATTACGATTTAAAAAGTAAAAATGAAATGTGAGTATTAATTCAACTCATGTTCATTGTTGTTGTATTAATCTTGCATATAACAAACTACATTGTTGCTTGAACCAATACAACATCACCTTTATGGCTTTATTTTAAAGTAGCACTCCTATCTCCCCAACGATAATTTTCTGCATCAAATTTCAGCATACTAAGGCCATACACAATCATGAATTAGCCCTTTTGATCCATGCCTTTTATAAAAAGAGTGGAACCACCACCTAAAAAATGGTTCTTGGCCATTTGAATAAGAGATTTTTATAAGGTTTGCTTAGTGCTATTGCAGGTAGTCTGGAAAGGAATAACTGAGACAAAAGCAGTGTTCGTATTGCCTTGGTTTTGCACACAGTTCACATCCTTATTGTTACACCATTTTTTGGTCATCTAACCTATTATCATTAGATGGACCCAAGTACACCATGTAAGACCAATTTTACCCTAAGTAAAATTGCTTTCGCTATGTAAAATAACTTAATAAAACACATTTATTAAGTTGTTTATGGTCCAAATAGGAAACCCCAAAGGAAATATTAAAAAAATCTTTATTTGTTTGATTTTCCTCATGGAATAATTAATTAAACAATAATTTAATTATTATTCCAAGTTATATTTAACCCAAAACAAGGAAATTAATTAGATAAATCCTTCCATTAACCAGTTGACATATCATGAGCCAAAATCTCAGACCTACCCTAAGTCAACCATCTCTTCTGTAGCCAATAAGAAAACCGTCGATTCTTTGACCAGTGTCTCTCCCGGCGTCTACAAAGACTCCTCCTTGCTCGGCACCTTCCCTGGTCTTCCTCCTCCTCCTGTCTCTGATCCTAGCTTAGCGAATGTTTTCATGATGCAATCGTCTTGGGCTGACCTCAAGCGGCCCGCTTCGGCTAGTTAGAAACCTCAACCTCGCCTACCGCAACCTGATCCTAGCCCTTCACCCCAGCCAGCCAGACCTCTTCCTTCTGGCCCTTCTCCTACAGCTGGTACCCATGAGCCTCTCTACCCTCCCAGGTCGGTCCTACCAGGTCTCAACCATCTTGGTGCTGTCCCTCCTGGCCATTACCCCCGCCGGGGTCGATACCTTCTTGCTCCCCAATCTCAGAGTCTATTTTGCTCGAATCCATGCACAATCACTCTCTCCCTAACTTGACCCTGGGTATACCCATCTGGTACCTTGATCCTCCAGCCGCTACCCTGCTTGGTCACCCCAAACCTTACCTTGCTTTGACACCAGTTCAACCAGTTCCCCTAGCTTCTTTCATCGCTACAGTGCCACCCGCACCTCAATAGGACTCTTCTCCTATTGTGACAACTCCGGGAAAGAAAGGTAAAGCTCGCAAGGGGGCATCCAAAGACAAGGCCACCCCGAATGACCCTGCCCCTACTCCGCTTGCAAAGCCTTGCACCTTATGCGATGTCATCGGTCATGCCACCCATACTTGTCCCGAGTTGCCCCATATTAAACACATGGTTAAAGTCACGTTCCCTGAGTCTACAGTCCCTGAAACCTTTTTTTCTTCCTCGACCGTAGCCAAGAACCCAAAGACTATTCGCACCAACAAACCCTGTGCTTTGTGTGGTGTCCATGGCCATTATTCCCACCATTGTCCCCACTTGACGCATTACCATGCCTCTTTAGAGGTAATTTGAGAGTACGAGATTGAACAAAATCAATCCGCTTCTCCCATACTTTCGTAGTATGCTTCAGGTCAGCTTGAGGATTTACCTGTTCCCATTGACATTCCCCCTCACGATGTCGAGATGACGGAGCCTGCTGCCACCATTTTCTATCTATCATCATCCATGAGACCCTTGGTGGAAATCCCCTTGGAGACTTCCCCTGATGTTGCGCTTGACCTCCCTTCAGCGATCACCCTGGGCTCAACATCAGTAGATCCTTTATCGGCTTACTCTTCTGTCACCCCTTGTGACGATGCGCATGCGACCCCTCTTCTCGTGATGATGAGTCAGGTAGCTTCGCAGCGTCAGGTGGTCTTTCTTCCACCAGTCATCCCATCTTCTATCACGATGATGACATTATGGAAGAAATCACCACCCCTGACTTTATATATTCCCCTTTACATCGAACCCATGCGCTCACACCACATACACCTCGTGGCCATTACATTGAAACCTAATGTTTGGGTAAGGGGGCACCCACATTTGAGAGACTAAGAGAAGCAATTCTCCTCAACTCTCCTAGTGTATCTGGTTGTGCCGACTTTAGTACCATTATTCTTCCACATTTAGAAGAACCTCTAGAGTCCCATATCAATTCAGATCACTCTAGGGATGATACCCCTTATCGTTCCTTCATCTTACATCAACAACCCAGTCTTTTAGACATTGTTGTTGACCAACCTATAGGTTTTTATAAGAGAGCATTAGTTCGTTATCTCCAAATCCTCTTTTTGGGATAGTGACACCAGGTATGCCAACCTAGAAACTTAAAGTCCATTTTATTCATATATGCAGTACTAAAAGAGATTGGTAATCCTCCATTTCCTTTCTCAAACTGCATAACCATAACGAAAACAAATGGCGCACCATATCATTAAAATGTGTTTAGATTCCCCTTTTCTAAATACATTTTGGCATGAACACAACATGCTTGGGGGCACCTATTCCCCTCAACCATAAAAATCCCAGATCTCAGCCAAAAATAGCATTGAAACCCCCTTTCTCTGACAGGTCGCACTTTTCAGGTCATTTCTTGGGACAGGTCGCAGTTTTCTTCCCAGTACCTACTACCCAGGTCGCAGAACAGACCCCAAAAAGTGCGACTTGGCCTGTTCATGAGCTCTGGGTACCTGTTAGTTTTTATTACCTTGATATTTCACCAGGACACATTTTACCCAAGAAGGGTCTCTTCACCTCTCCTCGAAATCGGATTTCCTCACTTACAACACTTGTACTTGAGGCACCACTTTGCCTCCATACTTGTCCTTGTTCGCGTTGATTTTCATCATGAGTTACCATCTTGTACTCATGTTTTCATGGTCCCCCATTGGACCTTTACTGTGTGGCAGCACCATCGAGTCGCCCTTGTTTAGAGCATCCGAGTTGAGTCATCATGGCATTCATGGAGTTTATCTCGAGTCCCTTTGTACCCCACTATAGTCCTCCATCCTTCCTTGCTTGGTCCCTCTCTCATGTCACACATTATGGCCTTCAGTCCCATTGTCCCCTATCCCTCATGATATTGTGTCGGTCACTGCCAAGTCATCCATGCCCTTTATGCTTTAACAAGGGAAGTCGTCCATTCGCTACTCAGTATCCCCTACTTCATTATCATCATTAGTGTCAGTTTTTCAGTCGCTCTACTATTTTCTCTGGTGCCTTAGTTGAGGATTCCTTATTGCCTCACCTATGGCAGACCTCCTTCTGTCGAAATCAGCTCATTCATTCCAGAAGATAGGTCTAGAGGGCAGTGTACCTTGGTTCCAGCTTCCACTCTTGTTCGGCGCCCTGGATCAGGCAAAGGGATTACTTATCGCCCTTTGACTTGGTTTTTTCTCACCTTCATCTCCTTTTAGCATGATCGAGATCCATATACTTGATGGTCCAGTGATGCAGCAACAGATATTGGTGATTTCTGGGTGTGTGTGAAATGTCTCAACCCTCATGAGGGGGTGGCCCTGTAGGTAGCCCCCCACATTCCCGGATGACCTCTTCATTGTAGCCTTCGATGCAGCTCCATATATTTTATGATGTAGGCCTTAACCGCTTGCAACGCCTCTTTGATTTGCATGTATCAGTCAGATTTTGTGAGCCCTTTCCCATGCATAGGGGGTATTTGGGTTGCATTTGTATCTCATGTACTCAAATATTATTGTATAAGTCCTGGATGTTATCCCAGGCATATCATGTATGTGGGATTCCTCATTATATCTTTTATCTGGCTTCTTTTTATGCCAACATGTACTTTATAGTTCGGTTCCTTGTTTACTGGACGCACTATTCTTTTGTACTTTTCTAAAGGGGATATAGGTATGCTCTGCCGCTCTAGCACATGTACCCTCTCATAAAAAGAGAGACTTTTGCACCCTGTAAGTCTCATCTCCTGTGGTTTGGTTATTTAGCAATATTAGGCTACCAAACATTTCTTCTCGACTTCCTTTTAGTTGTCTCGTGATTGAGTTCTGCTAACGTACTTCACTACACGATTTGCTCCTAACAATCGCACGCCTGGGGGCAACTGCTACACCATTTTTTGGTCATCTAACCTATTATCATTAGATGGACCCAAGTACACCATGTAAGACCAATTTTACCCTAAGTAAAATTGCTCTCGCTATGTAAATAACTTAATAAAACACATTTATTAAGTTGTTTATGGTCCAAATAGGAAACCCCTAAAGGAAATATTAAACAAATCTTTATTTGTTTGATTTTCCTCATGGAATAATCAATTAAATAATAATTTGATTATTATTCCAAGTTATATTTAACCCAAAACAAGGAAATTAATTAGATAAATCCTTATTTATCTTATTATTTTTAGGAATAATTATTTAAATCTTATTTAAATAATATTCCTTGTTAAATATGACTAAATTATTATAAATAATTAAATAAATTATTATTTATTTAATTATCATTCAACCACTTCCTTAAAATAATAAATAAATCATTTATTTATTTATTATTTACAAATAAAGGGTTTTGATGCAAGTCAATATTCTTCTCTCTCCAACAATATAATAAAATATTCCTAAAAGGTGGTTCTAGAATTTGGTTAATAATATTGTATTCATGCACCAAGTCCTAGACTACCCTAATATTTTGTTATAAATAGAAGGGTTTTCCCATTAATTTTTCACCTTTTGTTGCATATTAGATCACTCTAGATCTATACTCTTGGTCTGACTTTGAGTCATTATCATTGTCACATTCTCCATTATTTGCTTTGTGAGCTCCCTTTGAGTTCTATGTTTGTCTCGGTTTTCTACACCAATAAGAGAGAGAAATGCTAGATTTGAAGCGCTGAGGACTTTCAAGAACCCATCTCATTGAGGAGAATTGGAAACACCTTTCTTGTTTTCCTCTTAGGTGCCCTTAATATAAAAAATTCTTTCAAAAATATTGTTCTTGTCTCGTCTATTGGATGCATGGAGCAAAATCTTATTCTCACTGCTTAATGTCTTTTTATGCATAGATCTAGATTTGTGCAACTTTTATCTTGATCAACTAACTACAGATTTGAAGATATTGGCAGCCATATTTGATGTTAGTGCTATTTTTTATGCATAGCTAAAGTGGTATTTTTCCGACAAAAGATTCATGCTAACACTTATCTTCTCCAAAGTGTTTATGTTCAATTTACTTATTTTCTGGATTATATTATGTTGAACTACAAACTACTTTGTGCTAAGATTTACTTTTGTTCTTCATATTCAGATTCCGTACTAGCTTAAACAATCAATATTTTCATTTTTGTTACCATTGTTCATCTATTTGTTGTTAGTACTTTTAAAATTTTCAAATAATTTGTTCCAGTTATTTCCTCTCTAGTTTAGAACTTTAGATTTTATGCCTCAGTCATATTTTCCAGATCTATTTCTAGATTTCATATTTTTCAAATTTTCACTTATTACGCCAAGGGAAGTGAGATGCATTCTATAGCCCAGCATTGAATGAATCACATTGAAAGCTGAAACCACACGTGACAAAGAAATGATGATCCTCATGATTCAACGAATGTCAAGTGTATGAGAGAAATCTCCAATCCAAATCGAGCTTCCCAAGTGTAATGTCAACTGGTTGTAGGTGTCCATGAATATCTGAGTTTATTTCTCTGTTGCTTAGTGTATTACCCTCTCACCATGTGCATATTTCCTGTTGATGCCAAGTGCGGTTCAAATAGGGTGAAGGGGAGGCAAGCTCCCTCCAAATCTGTAGTAGATTGTTTTGATAGAAATGGGATAAATCTTTTGTGCATATTTCCATTGCTCGTTGCATATGGTTCTCCGATAAACATGGGAAAAATGATCGCCGCAAATCGAGACTTGAAAGGAGACCAACTACAAATTCTCCTCTACATTATATTTATTTATTTTTTAAATATTTTTATCAAAGTGTCGGAAGGCCGATGCTTCAGACATCAGAATACGAACGCTTTAGATGTCAGAAGAGCGATGTCGGTTAAGCGTCAGAAGAAATTAGCGTCAGTAGAGTGACGATTATTTTTTTAAATATTTTTATTTTTTCATCGGAAAATTGATGTTTCATAAGCATCAGAAGAGTGACGCTTTATAACGTCAGAAGACATTTTGTCAGAATTGCGATAGTCGTGTGAAAATTGATAAACATCAGGAGAGCGACGGTTTGGAAAATGTCAGAAGACCAACAATTGGAAAAAAATCGGAAGAGCGATGGTTTGGAGAATGTCAAAAGAGTGATGGTTTGGAAAACATCGGAAGAGCGATGGTTTGGAGAACGTTGGAAGAGCGACGATTTAGAAAACGTCAGAAGAGCGACAGTTTGGAAAATGTCGGAAATAGTGCTCTATTCCGACACTTTATTGAAGTGTCGAAATTGTGACTCTAAGGCTAATCACGTTTTGTCCGGCCTCAAAATGTCACTCTTGCGATGATTCTGTGTTGGAATAGCGATGAAGTGGTCGTCGGAAATTGGGCCAAATTTACTAGTGATTAGAGTTTTGCTTGTTTTCCCTAGGGAGAATTTGCAGAACTTTAGTAGTGGGAGCTTCTATTGCTTTCTTTGTTTGTGTTTCAATAGATTTCTTAGTAGAAGGGTCTATGTTTTTCTTGCTTCTAAGTTTATATTGCTTATGTACTTCATTAATAAAAAAATCATAAGCTTATTTGTAATCAAATGATTCAGCAGAATCTAATTGCATTTGTTATAAATCATACAACTCCTAATCTTCTTGTGTAAGAAAGATAGTGTTATCATCATTAATACCCATTAGATTTATGGTATCTTCATCATCTTCATTCTGATGAGAAATTTCAACATAGTTCTCTTGGAAAGGTGGTCTTATTGTTTGGTCAGGTGTTGATTCTCTATTTTTTCCTGTATTAGTGTTTTTACTAAAATTGGGATTTCTAGTTTATTGTTGGTTATTGTTGTACCTTAAGAGACAATCCCTTAGCTGTGATAAGGAATCGGTGCTTAAGACATCTATATGATTATGTCAGAAATTTTTATATCTCTATTTTATTAACGATCAAATATTTATAATCAAACCCTTAAATATCAAATATGATGAATGTTTCACAATGCTACCATTTGTTGATGTTGAATGAAGTGACTAGAAGTGTAAGAAAAAGTCCAAACTGATATGCTGTTTTATACAGAAAATATCATCCCAAACCCCAGAAGAAATATATGAAAGAAATAGTTAAAACAAAGGAGTGCCAATTAAGGTTTTTAACTCTTATATACAGAAGTAAAAATAGACCTGCTGCTCATAACCTCATTTTATTCATAGATAGAAAATAGATAATGTAAACTTGAATACATTTCAACATAAACAAAATTCCATAAACTTGCTTACTCATTCATTAATCTTTGAATCTCTGAGTACAAAAATATTTGTCTGAAGGTCCAAAACTCGGAACCTTTCCTTCCCTTGAAAATTACATTAAATACAGTAAAAAGCAGTTTAGAACTACTGTAACCAATCCTAACTACCAAAACTACTTTAAGAATTTGAAGGCTGTCTATTACATGCCTTGAAAATGTCTTGTTACAATTACATTATCTTCAGAAAATAACATAAAATAAATATCCTAATCTATAGGAATTGCTGATGATGTGGCTTCTTTTCCTTGGTCAACTGCTTTATCTTTCTTTGTTGCTAATCCTTTTGGCAGGTCTATTGTCCAAGCTCTACACTTTTTCCATATTTCTACCTTCGTCCTCGATGAATGTGTCAGATTGTGATATTCCAATCTTAATGTAGTAATTCAATCATAATAAGGCCTTTCTGTGAAAAGAGTCTTTACCATCCACAAGAGTTGAAAATGTCTCTGCAAGAAGTTGACCATTATCTCTCCTTTAAGCACCTGAGTCTTTTCATGCCTGTTATCAAATTTTCTTTTTTCCATCACTAGTAAGTTCTCATAAGAGCTCCATGGTAAAATATTTCCTTCAGCTCCCCAACATGATGGCAAGCCTACTCTTGTCATTTTATCAAAAGACTTATCAAACTGACTTACTGCTTCCTTGATTTTCATTAGTTTCTTTTTTACAGCCTTTCTGAGATCATTTCTGACAATCATTTTATTAATTTCTACTGTATACAACATTCTGTCCTGCATATCATTCTCCTCTAACTCCTGATTTGATTTGGAATTAATAAAATCAATAAATCTTTTGGCCAAAATGGCTCTATTAATTCCTTTTTGCTTATTAGACATGATTGGTTCTTCACATTCTAAAATAAGGCTTTTCTCTTTTGCAATTATCATCAGGAAGCATCAATTAGATTTCATTTTTGAAATGATATCAGTCCAAATGATATCTTTAGCTTGTATTAGTGTGAGATTTCCTTTCATTATTTCTTTGAGATTTTTAATCTCAGCTTCAAAATTTCAAAAATCCATTTTGTATTTGTTAGCTTCATTTTCTATGAATTTCATCAATTTTGTTGCAGTCTCCATATCTGTTTGAGCCCTTTTTCTATCTCTTTCAGCCATCTACAACTCAGTATTTAATTGAACAATTTGTGCTTAAGGGTATTCATCACCTATGGGAAAAACAAAAGTACAGTTATGATTATCAATATTATTTTGAAATGAAGTTGCAGTCTGCTTTATTTTGGATATTTCTTCATCTTTCTGCATGAGTTGCTACAACAATATTTCCTTTTCCTTCTCTACCTCTGCAACTTTTGTAGCCATTGAATTTTCTCTAGTAGGTAACTTCAACTTCTTCCTTAATGTGGATATCTATACCTTAGCACTTTGCATGAGTTTCTGCACAACAGTCTTATCACTGGGGTCTACTCCAATTTTTATAATAATTTTCTTCAATTCTTCATTCTGAACTGTTAAGGCTCTTGAGTTAGCCTTCTCTAAATTCATTTGATCCATCAGTGGAATTTTCTTTACATCCATAGTCACATTGATAGTGTTGAAATTACTAGAAGAACCAATTGACATATATGTAGGATGTGAGAGGGAAATTCTAAATTGATCTTTCTCAATATCCATTACAGTTAACAATCTTGTTTGCTCAGCAGTAACTTGATGTTCAGCTTGGGCCTCCATGCTGGCCTTCATCCTCTGATTTCTTTCTTCAATTTGTGAAAATAGTTGTTTAATCAAGGGCACGTGTTCATGAGAAGCTTCATGATTCCTGGGTGAAGCAGGAGCATTTTGTTCTTCTCCCAAATGTAAAGAAAAACCAGGTGTAGTAGATGTAGGCTCTTCAGTAAGTTTTGTTCTCTTCATGGCTCCCTGCTCCTCATCATCTAGATCAATAACTACTTCCTTGGTTCTTTTAGTTGTTTTCTCTGCTATGATGGGAGTTTGAATGTTTACATATACTAAACCCATCACACCTTTACATGCTATCTTCTCTTATTCTAGCCTACTTTCATGAAGGAAAGCAGAGTACCCATTTTCAATTCTTCTATTTGAAATAACACTATATGGGTCATAAGCCCAACTTTCTACTAGTATCATATGCATGTCATCTAACATTTTTGTTACTTCATCAAATGCCTGCCTCATATTTAGTATGAAAGGTCCTACAACCATGGGTAATTTATACATGTGTCCTTTCTTCATAGGTACGAAATGAACCTGATCAACATTTAAACTCTGTCTAATGAACTCTAAAGCAAAAAGCCTCATTGGTACAAAAGTTGGAAGTTTTTAAGTCTCAACACTTGCTCCATATAGCCTTATTTCAGAATATTCCTAAAAAACAAACCAATCTCCATATTTAAAATTGTTTCCTAAATGCAGAAACTCCTGAGCTTTAGGTAAGAAATAGGGAGGAGGACTTGCATTCAATATTTTGTATGCAGTTGGCATGTAATAGCTAGCAAAATCAAACAACCCAACCTCATTTTGCTCCCTTATAACTACATCTGTCCATAATATCATTGATTTCCTTCTTTTATGTACATCCATAATATTTAGACCTAAATGCATGAATTATTCCACATTCTGATATAAGAACAAATATACAATTAATGAAGGAAATTTAAAGGAACATGTTAATGAAAGGCTCATCAGCTGTGAATTGACTGCTTCCTGCCAATATGATGGAATATCCAGCACCATTATTGGCTTCATCATCATGGAAAACATCCCTAGAACTATTTTATCCATTGTATTATCATCATCTTTACCCATAATTTTTGCAATATTACTTAATACTGGATGAGTCTCAGCATCAAAAACCCCCATATCAAACTATTTGCAATATGGCTGAAACTGCTTCATGTCAGGCTTCAAATAAAACATGAACTGATTGAATTCTTCTCCTGCAAGATTATCATAATATTGTACCAGCGAATCGTCAGAAAATTGGATGGATGACTCTGACTCAGGATAACAAAGGGCTTGGCGGATTAATAGGGTAGACACCTGTAGAACATTCTCTCCTTGGGAATTCATGACAAAACACTTCCCTAGATACATGACAGATACCAACCAATAGATAAATTCAGGGAAAAGGTGGGTTTTAGGAATGCATGCAGACAAAAATCCAGACTTGAATATGGCAGAATACACAGGGGAAGCATTATCATTCAAGACAACTTGCTGGTAGAAAGGGAGGTGAATTATTGAACAAAGGGTATCTTGAATATCCTTCTCAGTCTCCATGAGAGGGATATGGCTAGTTTAACTTGATAAGGAAGATTGTTTAGGCATGGATGAAAATTTACGTGAGAAAAATTTAAAAGGTGGTCAAATTTGCAGGTGGCGGAAATCGAAAATAGGGTGCAGTGCAGCAAATCACAAATAATTTGAAAAACAGATAAATTTTTTCTTTAAATAGGTGGCACGGGTTTTAAATTTAATGCTGACAAAACATGCCAGCAAGCCGTTAACTCTGCTCGACGTGGAAGATAGTTGTGACCAACTCAGCATCTCGCGTCACTGTGAGGGCTCTCGGGGTATAGAGGAAAACTTTGGCTAGTGCCCCCGCATTCAATCTCCGTCGTTCATCTCTACTGTCCCCACAGTCAACCTAGTCAACTATGGAGGCACTCATCATGGTATCCAGTGTGCTAGTTGTGCCCGCGGGTTGGGCCCTTTGATAAGGACTTTAATGATCAACACTTTTCGCCAATCAAATCAATCAATGTTTAACATTTAATACCAAACCCACAACTATAAAGTTTTAATATTTAAACTTAAACTTAAACTTTGATGAACATACATATTTTTTCATGCTAAAGTATAAGATTTTGATACTTTAACATATTTTCCAACAATTTCTTATTTTTATATTTGAAAATATTTGAAAAATAAAAGGATATGCATATGATCCACAACAGTTATCCCATTGTGGCTTCTTTTCCATATTGTCTAGCCTATCCATCATTCTCTCTAAAGTTTTTGATAATTGATCTATTTTTAAATCTGAACTAGATGCCTCTTCTTTTATGGTTACTCTTCTTTCATTCCTTAACCTAGATTTCTTTGCTAACAGATTTACTTCTACACTAACATCATTGCTTTGCATCTGCTCTAAAGTTTCAGGATTCCTCTCTCTTAATTGATATGCTATGTCTGTATCAAATCCATCAGGGAATTTGAGAAGAAAATAATATGGAGGAGGCTTAAGATTAGCAGGAATTGAATTATAAATGCTATTGTATCTAGTGCAATAACCTTGGACTGTCTCATTAGGTGCTCTTTTAATGCTCTCAAATTCTGATAAAATTTGTAATGGATTTTTCAATAGTCTATGAAAGACTGCTAAATCAATAATACCACCAGGATTTTAACCTTTAAACCATTTTTTCACTTCCCCAGTTAATGTTTGAGCAAAAATTCTCATTCGGACATCAGACTCATCTATTTTATGAAGTTCAAAATAGTCTGTCATCTTATTTACATGTTGTTTTGGGCAGTGTATTGAGTGTGTTAGCCATCAATAAAATTTTTTCATATAAAATGATGGCTAAATCAAGTCTTCAGTCTTCAAGAATTTTTTTTTATACAAAATATTGAGTTCTTGAAGCCTTGCTATGTTCCTTATCCAGAAGATCCATCTCACTGATATCTTCACTTTGGGAATCCTCCAAAGAAATCCTGCTGATATCCAAATAAAGTTGTTATCAAGCCTTTTCTACGTCATTCCATCTTCACAAATTTCCTTAAAAAATCCATTTATCCTTCATTTCCCTCAAGAGATCCCTTTAAAAATATATTAAACTCACTTTGTTTGGCTTAAATTCCCTTTTTCACCCTATCAGAAACATTTCAAAAGGGCTTAAAAACCTTCATTTAGGCCTTCTTCCGCTCATATTAACAAATTAAGGCCTTAAGCACCCTTTGGCCTTAAGCCTTCCGCCTCTCTTCTCCATAAGACGAAGGCCTATGACCGAAGCGCTAAGCCTTGGTCCCTTTTTATCTCAGTTCCCGGTCCTTTCTTTCTCCATCGGACTGTCCCCTCCACTTTAAATTTAAATCCCCCTTTCTTTTTCCTCCACTATTATACGTTTTCCCTTCAATCAAACCGTAGCCCTAGATCTCTTAGATCCAACGACTATTTTCCAGATATTTATCTCTGAGGTTCTTGACACCTCCAAGGAGCTACCGTCCCCAAATGGAGCCACTGTTAGCCATCAATAAAATTTTGTCATATAAAATGATGGCTAAATCAAGTCTTCAGTTTTCAAGAAACAAATTTTATACAAAATCTTGAGTTCTTGAAGCCTTGTTGTGTTCCTTATCCAAAAGATCCATCTCACTGGTTAGCCTATGGTTAGCCCTGTCCTCTGGTCATGGATTTAATAGTTGTTTTGAAATTTTCCCTTTAGAGTATGTTAAAAGAAAGATAGATTCAAAGTTCTTACCTAATCTTAGGCTACCCTTTGTTTTCTTATATGTTTTCTTCTTGCTAAAAGTAGTCTTTTAGATTACTGGATTGTTCTCTGAAAAGTGTGCTTTAGTAAAATTTTGTATAAAGAAGTCTATGGTATGCCCTGTCCTTTGGCTTACTTCAAATAGTTTCTTCGAAAGGCTTTTCTTATTTTGTGAAGTTAATAGATGCTTAATTGGTTGTTAACTTTGCTTCTTTCACAACACTTTGATGTTTCATGCCACAAATCAATCTAAAGAGATCCTTTGGTATAGATGACTTGCCCCATGGAAATCCTTGTAGAACTATTGTACAATTAAATCCTTTTGTGACTCCATAGCCCAATGGATTGATACTGTCTTTTGAACTATCCTATCAGCTGAAACATTTTTCAACCTGCTCTCACCTTCACCACTCTAGTGACCTTTTCCTGTTCTGATAGCCATCCTAACCAATCAAACAAACAAACAAGTTCCTTTGAGCTTCATAACTAGCCTAATATCATAATTAAAAATAAATATATATCATTCAAAGACACTAATAGAGAGATCACTCTCTGACTCTAGGAAGGATAGATCCTAGGATTCCAAAGTGGTTCTCATGTGGTCCCCGCAACATTTATTCTTTCCACTCTCATGAATTACAAGGAGCCAACAGAGTGGTTTCATCAAATTGAGGTATTTTTCTTTGATATTCTTGAGGCATGCCATGTAATTGGGCTGGAAGGACCAAGGGAGCATATCTAGCAGCCATGGCTTGAACTCTAGCTTGGCTTGGAGCTAAATTGGAAGTACTTGGGGTAGATATAAAATTACTTGCTGAGGTAGTTAAAGAACTTGTAGATGAGATGGGGATATAAGAATATGTACTAGCAAATGTGGTTGAGAAAACAAAAGATGAAGTTCGTAAATATGAAGAGGTATTTGGAAATGAGAATGATGTATTGGAAAATGCAGAAAGAAAATTAGTGGATGGAGATGAGGTGGTGGAGGATGGGAATAATACTCTAGGTTGGAATGGTTGTTTAGGAATAAATGGATCTGTGGAATGAAGTGTGGTGGAGATAATGAATGATGTGGTAGTAAATAGAGATGAACCTTGAGAATCTAAAAGGCTGGTATCTAAATGAGTGGTAGAAGGCTTAGGGGTATAAGTTGATAAAGCAGCTAATTCAATTGAATTTTGAAAAATAGCTTCATATATTTCCTTAAGAACAATAGCATTTATTTCATCAATTTTATCATAAGCCTAAAAAATATTTGATTCCGAATCTACTGAAAATGTTTCCTGTTTAATTTCAAGAGTTGAAATAAAATTAGGATCTATAACAGTGCTATTTAAATCACTTTATGATTTGTTTCTGAATAAATAATGTTTAAAATTTAAATCAAAATCAATGTATTGTATAGTTGCTAACTGCTTTGGAAGGGAATTTACTCTAACCAAGGAAACTTTATTACCTAAATCCTCTACTATTCTGTCAGGATTATCTACTATGACAACAGGTTGTGGATCTGGATTTGACCTGGTATAGTGAACTCTTCTAGAAGCCAGAATTACAATTTTTAATGAAAATATACTCACAAATTATTAAAATAGTCTTTAAGGTGAAAAGATAATAAAACATTTTCCCTTAAGACCTATTTAAAACTGAGGATTGGTTAGTTCCCTAACGAAGTCGCCAATATGTTATCACTCTAATAATTCCCAAAGGTGTGAGACTTTGATTTTATAGTTTAAAAAACATTAGAGGTAACCACATACCTAATTTTAAGCTTTAGGATCTAGCCTTCCTAAGGCTCAGAGAGGGCTCTCTCTATAAAATTTAACTTTGTTTTTATGTTTGATTTTAGGCTAGTTATATAGGGAAAATTGGTTTTGGGGTTTTGATTGTTTTTGGTGAGAAAAATAACTTAATGAGATGGATAGCTAAGGATATGAAATCCATTGGGCAGATGGAGTCAATGTGTCAAGCAGAAGAATCGGGATCAAGCTCTAAAGTCAAATTTTAAAGGGCAAGATAGCAGAGTCACTAAAGATCTTCAAAGGCGGATTGGTGAAGTGTTTTTAATCGGGATAAAGAGCAACTATGAATTATTTGATCCAGATAAGAAGTGAAAAGGTAGGGGTCAATCAAAATTAGGGAGAAATTAAGGGTTCCCTATTCTAGATATTAGAAGAAAACATTAAAATGAAAACCAATCAATAACAGAGAGCTTTTAACAAATTCTGATATAGCATTTCCTGATTTCACATTAAAATTTAGAACACATTTATGAATGGATGGAAAACATAAGAAAATAGGCAGATAACAGTAGAATTTACTTCACTTCAGTGGCCCAACACATGAATCTAGTAATATGATGCTTTATTCCTTGAAATCCAGTCCTCTGACTTGAAATTGCTTACAAAAACCCTTAGGTTCAGAATGCTCCAGCTATAGAAATATTCAACAATTTAATCCACCCGAATACTTCAAGTAATGAAGTATTTATACAAAAATTAATACAAAATATCTTATAACAATCATAGGAATTTTCAATGGAAAATAAAATATCTATTACAAAAAGATAGTGACAGCTGCATAACAAACTTGCAAGCTGTCCTCTTTATTAAAATAAAATAACTTTTTTGTTGGTTTTTGGGCTGCAGCTGGCTATTGTGTTGTCTTTAACACTGACAAGTGATCTTCATTTTGTTTTGAACATTATATTTCACCTGATACTCTTTAACTGATACACTTTACCTCTGATACTCTTTAACCTGATGTTTTAACTGTGTTACTGCTTTTAAAAATCTGTTTTTATTGTGTAAAAAAAAAATTCTGTTTTTCATCTTCTTTTATTGCAAACTTTTTTTTTATAGTAAATTTGTGAGCTTCTGCCAAAAATTTTCATCTGGTAACTTAATCTTTGTAATTTTTTTGAAATTTTCATCTGCCTCAGTGTATCTAACAAAGGTTGGATTGACTACAAAGAGGTGTTTTATCTCATGCTGTAAATAAAACAAGTTTTCAAGACTCTTATGTAACACTTTTCCTGTTGGAACTCCTTGCCAATCTGCCATGTTCACTTGTTCCTTGGAAAATTCTCTTATCTTCTTCTTGTAATCTTCTTGCTTCATCAGTTTATCATTGATAACAAGAATGTTTGGCAAGCCTTTTTGTCTTAATGTGTCAAACTTAACCATGAATCTAGTTATGGCCATGTCCATGTTTTGACACTTCTCTTCCAACTATTCAATTAAGTTTTTCTTTGAAAGTACCTTTCTTACCTAAAAAATTGTCTATGTTCTGTCAGTAATTCCTATCTCATCCAATTATTGCTTGTTTTTACTGTTGAGAAACTTAATTATTTTGTTGGGAAAAATACTCTGGTACGAATAAATTTTTGTCTGGTAGATAAATCATAAACTTTTCTTTCTCAAACATAAACTACTTGATTCATCAAACACAGATAATATACACATGACGGATATACTTAATAAAACTACCGCGTATAACAGAGATCTCATTATGCATGTAATTCATTACTTGAATCGATGCATCATTTATTCATTCTACAGTCTTTAGTAGCGATAGTATGTGCGGTAATATGAGCAGAAACCCTTCGCACATAAAAAACACACATTCACACATGGTTTCTCGGGATTTGGGTGGAAGCCCAATTCGGGAGAAAACCACATTCTGGTTGTCCTAATTATTCAATATTTATTATAAATAAAACATCTTGTATATCTTGTGAGACTCACTTGCAGCATAAGGCTTCCCACTGCGGAAGGCACAACCTTCTTTTTTGACCTCTGGAAGGGAATACGACCCACAACTGCCAGTTTGACTCTCACAGGAAGAGCTACGACCCCCTGCTCTCGTTTACCAGCCTCTCCTGGAAGGGAGCTACTACCCCCTGCACTTGTTTACCAGCTACCATTGGAAGGGAGATACAACCCCCTCACTGAAGGCTTCGACCCTCAGCACCACCATGGACCACGTTTCATCAATTTTCATACTAGATCCAACAACTTCCATACAACACAACTTGTAGGCCAATTTTCATCATATTTTTAGACTGGACCCACTCCACACATTTAAGCTCAATCATACATCAAACTGAAACTCATAACTCCATCAATACATTCATTGAATCAACAACTAACCAACCAACATCTTGATCTTCAATTAACATAAACAACAGTATATTCATCATTCAAACAACCCAGTTCTATATGAATACATCATAGACAGATAGCAGTAAAACAACAGAATAGATCAAACATTTCATACTACATACTTCAGCAAAACCCTAGTTCCCATACGTGCTTTTACTTCACTGAACCTACGTATATACGCACTTTCACATAAACGAACCTGCGTATACATCTGCACTAATTTCACATTTAATACGCGCTTTTTCTGAAGACAACCCGCGTATACACGTGCCTTTGATGAAGCGAACCAACGTATCGATCCATAACTTTTCAGGACTTTGTGCAGCTCTTCAAATCAGATGAATAACTCAGATCTCACCATTTACTTCCACAAATATTTGCCAGATAACAGATCTAAACATTCCATAAACAGATCTAGACAATACATGATTATTTCAGATCTAGAGATCCCTCTTCATCATTTTCTTCATCCATCATTGCATTCATAGGTGCATTATATGTTCAGATCTAACTGTAACCCATTTCATACAGATATAATTCAGAGTGAAGTATTCATTCAATCCCTAGACTCTTGCACCACTTTGCACTATGATTTTCTTCTCCTTATATAGATTTAGCCTTTTTCAATACCATGAGCCAAAACCACACCACTTTTAATGGTATTCCGGGACGGGATCAAATAGATATTCAAGCGCTCAATACAATGGGTCAATACAATGGTAAGAAACCCTGGTTTAATAAATTTAGAGTGCAATTAGGCATACGTGACTTGTCACGTACTTTTCCGTGTACATACGCTACTTAGCCTTAACAAACCCGCGTATGCATAGTGACATACCTTATTTATCATTTCTTTGGCACTTCCTGAAATTCCTTTCTTTTGTTACTCCTGAGTTGATCTGTAGATACATCATCTTTACATATTAACACATAGGTTGCTTATAAGCAACTCATCAAGCCATTTTCCATCAAGAACAACTTCATCAGTCAGGTTGTCAGCAAGGACAACACATTGCATCATATAGCCAATAATCTCATTTCATCAAGTAGCCATCAACTTTATCAAGTAGGTTTCCATCAAGGACAACACACGCCAACAATCTCCACATCAGATTTACATCAATATCAATCTCCCCCTTTGGACTTGATGGCAACCATGATGGTGTTTGATCACCACAACAGATAGATACATTGATTATAACCATTATTCAAACATCATGATATTCTCCTCCTATTCAAACACCATGATACTCTCCCCCTTTGACATCAAGGGAAAAGGGCGGATCAAATACTCTCCCCTTATTCAAACATCAATATACTCCCCCCCTTTGACATCAAGGGAAAAAGAAGGATCAAAACCAAAACAAGGTTTTTCTTCCCTTGTAGAAAGAAAAGCTCTGTCGATCTGAAGTGCACTGAAGTTACCATGCTTCCCCTGAGTTCATGCTGAAACTTCAAACATATTTTTCAATGAAGTACATGACTCTAAGACCTTTCCTATCACCAAGGACTCATACTTACATCAATGATCCAACCAAGTGGATTTAAATATGTGACACAAATACCCAACCAAGTGGGTTTACACATTTTGACTCAGCTACCCAACCAAGTGGGTTTATAGATTTGAACAAGTCCTTACATGAATGAACATTACAATTTTACATCATAGTTCTCAACATGACCTTTTCATCAAAATACAAATATGACTTTTTATAATCAAGATCAAAAAGACCTCAAGAGAGAGATCATATTTCAGAACCATCATAATGCCAACAATGCATTACTCTTAGCAACAATAATGAAAATTCCAATAATTCATCCTTTTCATAAGATCAATGCTCCCCTTTAGCTTGTGCATCCTGAACACTTTCAACAACAGATCATCAAGGCATCTTTAAGAAACATCAGACAATAAAACAAAATTATGAGAACTGGAACACCACCAGAGATACCAAACAATACTGCAGCTCTGCTGAAGAATGCTGACACAGAAAAATTTGTCAGCAACTACCCATACGCGGTTTTCTGTGTATGAACTCGCGTATATATGCAGCTGTCTTTCAGGAAACCCGTGTATCCAATTTAATCTTCTGATTTTAAGTAGATCTGATCTTCTGAGAGGCAGAGATAACTTCCAGCTTCTATCTGAGATATTTCGAATGCTTCCCTAGAATGTAGCTATGTTTTCAAGTGTCATACATTAGTAACCAAGCCTTCAGGTTCTTTGCAGCATCACCATATTCTTCCCAAGAGAAATTATCATACCAGAACAACTTCAAGCAACCATCCATGTGATTTGATGTCACCAAGATCTTCATGATTTATAGACATATGTAGGAATTATGTATACAAAATATCAACCATGATATAAGTCATTATCAACAAACTCTGCATGATCTATCTTTATCTCTGAATCATAAGACTTTCATCTCATCCATAAAACAAAATACTTTTCGTCAAAAAGAAAACAGGGCTTATCCATAATCTCATCATAAGAAACCATGTATCATATCATCATCATTTGAGCATGCATATTAAGGAATAAGAAGATTCAGTGCCAATAATGCAATCATTAGTAGTTAGACTGATGCTCCCCCTAAACCTGTGCTTCTATTCTTGAGTTGAATCACTGAATTTCTTATCACAGAAAAGCATACGCTTCTGTCTCCAAAGGAACTTGCTTGTATACGCGACTTTTGTTCACGAAACCCGCGTATGGAAATTGAAACACTAAAAATTTCACTCCTTCATCTCCACCTGAATTTTTATCACCTGTACCTATCTTCTCTTGTCATATCAGATGCACTGTCAGAAATAAAAATAACCAGAATAACCAAATCAACCATGAGACTCACCATACATTGCTTCCCCTGTGATGATGCATTACTAATCACCAGAATGTATCTCACATCATTCATGCAGTCATTATGAGAAATAAGCTTTAGAAGAAGATGACTGCAGTAGGGTCAATATTCCCTACGTTTCTGATCGATCCTCCTTCTTTTTCCAACTTTGCTTGAACTTTCTAATTGTGTGCTAGAAATTGTCCACTTTCTCAGATCTATACATCCTGCATTATTTTTCTACATGTCCATACTTGTTACAAGCATAACATTTTGCGTGTCCAGAAAAGTAAGCATATGGATCATAATGTGTTTTTCTATTCTTTCTTCTATTGCAATCAGCTGCTTTATGACCATACTTGTTGCATGAAGAACAATATCCCCTGAAGACACCTGAGTACCTTTCTATGTAGAATCTGTTTGTTTGTGACTGATACAATCTGCTTCTGCAATTTGCTGCAACATGCCCATAATTATGACATTTAAAGCATTCAACATTATTGATCAAAGGAGGGAATGATTTCTTTCGAGACTTCTTGATTGTCGGTTGAATTTTTGTTTCTTCCAACACTTCAGGTTTTGCATTGATACCCTTTGAATCTTTAGCACTTCCTTGTGAGCTAGATTCTCCTTTAACAGTTTCATGGAAACCAAGACCAAATTTAAAAGAGGGAGACCTTTGATTACTAAGAATATTGTCCAGAATCTTAGTACTATCTTGAAACCTCAAGAGTTTATCCTTTTCTTCTAGTTTACCTTTGAGAATGTGTACCTCAACCTCCAATTTTTGGCATTGCATATTCATGCTTTCTTCGACCCTTTTTCCTTCTTCTACTTGATCATTTAATTTTAAAATTTCTTCCTTCAACCCATTTTCTTGTGCTTCAAAAGTTTGTAAAAGTTCTTCACTCTCTTTATATGATGTTGTTTTCAGAGAGATGATTTCTTCTTTAAGTTCTTCATTCTTCTTATTTGATGCTTCGAGATCTGCTTTTAGGGAGATGAGTTCTTCATTCTTCTTATTTGATTTTTCCGGATCTTCTTTGAGAGAGATGATTTCTGCTTCAAGTTCTTCATTCTTCTTATTTGATTTTTCCAGATCTTCATTTAGATCGATGATTTCTATTTCAAGTCTTTTATTTCGATTGGTCGTATAATTGTACAACCTTTGATACTTGTCTATTTGTCCATTCAGTATTTCTATCTGTCCATTCATTTGGGAGATCATCTCATTGTAGATAACTTCTCTCTCTTTAACTGATCTTTGTTGATCTTCAACTTTAATCTTGAGAGCTTCTTCTAGATCCATAACACTACTTTTACTATCTTCACTATTGCATGCACAAGAAGGTGAATCACAAGAACAACAATCAGTACCTGTTTTATCTTCTTCATTTTCTATTGCACATGTTTTTAGAGATATATCCTTTTGAGTGGCCTTCTTCTTTTGCTTCCTTCCCATTGCGATCGATCTCCTTCAAGCGATCAAGCTTCTACAGAAGGACCTGCTCTGATACCAATTGTTGGGAAAAATACTGAGAGGGGGGGGGGGGTGAATAAGTATTTAGGGCATACTCAAAACCTTTTACTTTTTCATACTCTAAAACCCATACGCTACTTTAGTGAAGCCAACTCGCGTATACACGTGGATATCCTTTATACAACTCACGTATACATAGAGATCTTATTATGCATTTAATTCTTTACTTGGATCTATGCATCATTTATTCATTATATGTTTAGTTAGCAGCAAGCATGTGCAGTAATAACAGAATAAACCATCACACATAAGCAACACACATGAACACCAGGATTTAAGGTGGAAACCCAAGTCGGGAGAAAACCACCACTGCCATCGTTTCAGTCTTCAATATTTAATTATAAAGAAAACATCGTACAACCATGTAATCGGCGCGTACCATACCAAGATGCGGTGCACCCACCGCGAAGGCTACAACCCTCTCTCGCTACCAACCTCTCTCTCTAAGGGGAGCTACGACCCCCCTCGCTCTCGCTACGTCTCTCTCCTGGAAGGGAGCTACTACCCCCTGCACTCGTTTACCAGCTACCACTGGAAGGGAGCTACAACCCCCTCACTGAAGGCTTCGACCCTCAGCACCACCATGGACCACGTTTCATCAATTTTCATATTGGATCCAACAACTTCCATACAACACAACTTGTAGGCCACTTTTCATCATATTTTTAGACTGGACCCACTCCACACATTTAAGCTCAATCATACATCAAACTGAAACTCATAACTCCATCAATTCATTCATTGAATCAAAAACTAACCAACCAACATCTTGATCTTCAATTAACATAAACAACAGTATATTCATCATTCAAACAACCTAGTTCTGTATGAATACATCATAGACAGATAGCAGTAAAACAACAGAATAGATCAGACATTTCATACCACATACTTCAGCAAAACCCTAGTTTCCATACGGGCTTTTACTTCACTGAACTTGCGTATATACGCGCTTTCATAGAAACAAACCTGCATATACATCTGCACTAATTTCACATTTAATTCACGCTTTTTCTGAAGACAACCCGCGTATACACACGCCTTTGATGAAGCGAACCAGCGTATCTATCCATAACTTTTCAGGACTTTGTGCAGCTCTTCAGATCAGATGAATAACTCAGATCTCACAATTTACTTCCACAAATATTTGCCAGATAACAGATCTAAACATTCCATAAACAGATCTAGACAATACATGATTATTTCAGATCTAGAGATCCCTCTTCATCATTTTCTTCATCCATCATTGCATTCATAGGTGCATTATATGTTCAGATCTAACTGTAACCCATTTCATACAGATATACTTCAGAGTGAATTATTCATTCAATCCCTAGACTCTTGCACCACTTTGCACTATGATTTTCTTCTCCTTATATAGATTTAGCCTTTGTCAATACCATGAGCCAAAACCACACCACTTCTAATGGTATTCTTGGACGGGATCAAATAGATATTCAAGCGCTCAATACAATGGGTCAATACCATGGTAAGAACCCCTAGTTTTATAAATTTAGAGTGCAATTAGGCATACGCGACTTGGCACGTACTTTTCCGCGTACATATGCTACTTAGCCTTAACAAAACCGCGTATGCATAGTGACATACCTTATTTATCATTTCTTTGGCACTTCCTAAAATTCGTTTCTTCTGTTACTCCTGAGTTGATCTGTAGATACATCATCTTCACATATTAACACATAGGTTGCTTATAGGCAACTCATCAAGCCATTTTCCATCAAGAACAACTTCATCAGTCAGGTTGTCATCAAGGACAACACATTGCATCATATAGCCAATAATCTCATTTCATCAAGTAGCCATCAACTTTATCAAGTAGGTTGCCATCAATGACAACACACACCAACAATCTCCACATTAGATTTACATCAATATCAAACAAGGTTGCCATCAAGGACAACACTCTGCATCATATTGCCAACATATTTCTTGTGGTTCTTTAGGTTTGGCACCTAGCTCTTATTTAGTCTTTAATATTTGTTCTTTGGTTGCCTTATGTTGAGCCACTAATATTACCACTTTTTAACACCTATTTCATCCATTTCTACTCTTCTTTATCATGTAATTTATCATAATTTATCATATAAATCCATTTTATAATTATTTATGCTCTTATGGATAAATATTATTTCTTCTCCTTTATTTTTAATAAATTTATGATTATTATGCATAATTTTATCAATGATGGTTTATTAATATATTTTGTAACAACAATCACCATTTTAGCCTCCAAGATATTTTCTAGATTGCAGAGTTGATCTCCGGCACATCATTCAATATTCCAACTCAGAAATTCACTCGAATAAGAAGTGACAGTTTTGTGGTTGATATTCTGGGAAAATGGAGAAGAATATGGAAAATTCGGAACATGGGTTTTGTCCAGAATGGACCTAATTAAATTTATTGAAGAATGGTTTGCCCAAATTCAGAATCTATTGAGAGAAACAAAAGGTTCTTTGAGCACGATTTTCTCAGATTTACTGCTGCGGCTGTCTTCCAAATTATCTCAGTTGCAAATCCAAATTCGACTTGTTCCTGTTGAAATATTGATGAAAATATATTTTCTTGCTGATCAAGTTGTTGGGGACAATCCAATATTGTTATGAGGGATCAAATTTACTATTTACATTCTCCTCTTTCTGATTATAAAAGGAGAAGCATGTATTGCCATTGGGGAACTATGGATTAAACACTCCTTTTGTAACTCTGTCATTTATTATTGACTCTCATGATCAGAGAGCGGCTGCTGTAAACATTATTATGCTTGATTAATACAAGATCTTGTTGTCGTTTAATTTCTTAACTCTGGAGTAAAGCCCAACGACGTTTCACTAGTGGTTGCGGGCCCGACCCTGGTGGATCGATCTGCTGGTTGTATCATTACCTTTCAATTGTCGTCATGTGATAGTTTTTATTTTTTTTCATTACATTTGCAAGTTAATTGATTTGTTGTTTCATTGTTTATTTGATATCAATGTGTTATATTAACGAATCACGTTGCTATTCCTGTATGATTTAACAAGAATCTTAATTCTGTATAATTTATCTTGTTATACTTTAATAGAGATTTGCTGTTCTATTTCCATTATTGTTTCATTCCATTTGTTGTTCCAACTGATTGATGTTCCGTTTGACTGTTGTTCATTTGAAGACTGTTGTTCAATATAATTTTCCATTCGATTCCATTAGTTAAGAGTTTGTTGTTCGGATTTATTAAATAGGATTTGTTGTTCAATTCCTTTGATTACAATTTTTTGTTCGTTTACTTCTAGAGCTGCTATTCATTTCAGTTGATTAATTGCAAAGAGTTTGATTTTGAGAGCTTTCCTAGTTTCTTTTCATTAGCAGCACTTAGTTTAAGATTTATTTCCATTCAATTGCTTTAAAACATGATCATCAACTATAAAGAATATTGATTATTTATCCCATGTTCTCAGATTGATTATCTTGTTGCATCAATTTCTAGAGGAAAGAGTTATCATATTGTATCCTTGATTGATATATACTAAGTGAATGATTGGATTTCAGAGAATTTGAGTTTATATTATTGTAGTTAGATTTATTTTCCAAGCATCCATTTACTCTTGTATTTAGAACACTGTACTACATATTACAAGGCATTACTCTTAGATTGAATTTCAGCCTCAGACAGAGTACACTCTTGAAATAAAAAGTCGTTACTGGATTGATAATTAATGTGAGATAAATAGGTGTTAAAAAAGACACCTTTTATACCTCAAGATGTTGGTGCCATTGCCGGGGAGAGTGTATGCCATTTAGAAAGAGTGATGCATATTTAATTTTTTCTGCTTGGGAAGAATTGGGTATTAAAGACGAAAGGTAAGAACCTGCGCACCGAGAAAGGAACAAACTTGTTCAATGGCATGCTTCATAGCAAAATTGAGTGAAAGGTTAAGGTAGGAATGAATGCTTTCTTTTTTTTGAATTTTAGAGGTAGAATTTTTGAAAAAAAATCTTGTAATTCCACTCAAGTGGTGATGTAAGCACCACCCATTTCACTAACCAATTGACAGGAACAGTTGAAGGAGTATCCTCAAAGAAACACATGAATAAAATCTTCTATTATGGTAAGAAATGGCTCACATTGTAACTTTTGAATTCCCTATCAAAGATCTAGGAGGAGTGACACAAATGCACATAATTCCCACATTGTCTCTACCAAATTTTTATCGTTTGACAAATGAAGATCCAGATACATTCTTATTTGAGTTTGAAATAATTTGTAGAGGATATGATTATTGTAATAATGATCAAATATTGAAATTGTTTCCTCTTACTCTAAAAGGAGGAGCTCTCCGATGGTTCATGAGCCTAGGAGGGAACTGCATCCAAACATGGGAGGACATGAAGAACATATTCTTGAAGAAGTACCAAGACTACTGCAAATCCAATGAAGATAGTTTCGGTATGATACAAGGGGAAGATGAAAGCTTGGAGGACTATGTAGAGCGATTTCAATATAACCTTCAAAAATCAAAGCATAAACATTTGGAAAAGGAGATATTGAAGGCACTCATTCTTAAATGAATCAAAGATGAATTCTTAGAACTCTTAAATCTGATAGGAAAAGGTGATGTTTTTCAGTTATCATATTATGATGTTTGTGAGTTGTGCATAACGTATTCAAGAGGAATTTCCAAGGCTGGTAAGAATTCTAGAGAAGTTTCTTCTTTCTTTTCCAAATTTACTACAAGAACAAGAGACATAAGAGCTGAAATCAAGGTTTTATTTGAAAATTTTAAATATGATTTTATTAGCTCTCTAAATTCACAATTGAATGTTTTGCAGGTTCATAAAAATCAAAAATTTGATGAAGTGTTTTGCCCTCATAACCAAAAGGAGCATCCCATAGATAGTTGTTCTTCCTTATCTAGGATGGAAGTAGCATATCAAAGAGATGGGGAAGCTGCAACAAGTTCAAAACCATGGAAATCATGGCCTACAGGTATGGTTCAAAACAATTCCTCTCCATTCTCTTACTTGCATAATTCGTTATGGAATACTCATATGTTAGGGTAGCCATGCCAATGTCAATATAACCACTACCAATCTTGTCTACAAGTTTGGCATGGTTCATCTTATGATTGTATGACTACTGTCCCTCATCTTGTAGCACAAACACATCTTCCAGCTCTTCCACAACACCTTGCTTGCCTATCAAAATCATCCACTCAACCCAATCAACTACATCATCAAGAGGCTCCATTCCCTACACAATCTCCTACTAAACTCATTCCACACCATCACCATAATAAACCAGTACAACATGCTTACAGTGTGGAACTGCAAAATTCAGCCACCCTTCCCACCCATTCTATCTCACATGCACCATTGGGGAAAACTTACACTGAGACTCAGAATGTATTAAATCCAAAAATTGTAGAAGTTATGAAAGAAAATGAGGTTTCTTATAGTTTGCACCAAAAAACCATTTTAAAATCCAAGAAATTCATGATATGAGGACTATGGGAAATAAGGAAAGTAAGGGATACATTGAAGATTGGTTTCACTCGATTTGTTTGCAGCATTAATCCATGCTTCAACAATTTTTGGCACCATATTTTCAAGGGAAGTTGGCTTCTCATACCCTTGAATATTCCTCTATGAATATAGTTTAGAATGCAATTTTAATCACTTTATTTCGATATCGTATGAGTAATTTATGACCAAAATACTGACTGCTTACCATAAATTAGCACTCTGGAAGCTTTGTTTTCTTGGATGTTCACTAGCGTATTTGACTCAGAAATTATTCTTTTCTTCAAAATATGTTTCTATTGGAGATCAATAAATGAATATACTTTAATCCCCAATTAGAATCGGTTCAATCCGCTATCAAACGAAAAATTTATGCTTGAAATATCAACTATTTGTCTGAGCTGGAAAATCGAAAATGACTCTATTATGCAGGTTATTATAAGCAAATTTAACATACCATTACATGGAATTCTTAAAATCAGTTTCTATTGGAGACATATCTCTGAATTCAATTTCATTTGGATTTGAATCACTCAAATCGGATGAAAAACAAATAATTTATAATTGAAACACTGTTTGTTAACATGATTGGCCACTGCTCTCCCGCAGATAATAAATTAATTTTACTTTGTCCGTGGATTTGTTCTACAGAGTAACTACTTGTTAGTTTTTTTTCATAATTATTGGATTAGGGGAGCCTTGCACCTCTATTTCTCCATGATTTAATGTTTTATTGCAGGTAGACACTCGTTTTTTGCAGGTCTTAGCAGAACAAAGAAGGTCAATTTATGGACGAGCGATTCCTGAAAGAAATTTTAGTGAAACAAGGGAATTTCATCTAGTTCATTACCTAACAGATTTATAACAAGAAGAAATGAAGAATTGGTTTCCATTTGAAGTTTCATGTGACTTCTGCCAAAACATTTTTCAAAAAGACCATTTTTTTTCCATTAACAGATTGATATTCCCTTAGGAAATAACATCATAGCTGTTGTAACTTAATAAAGTGTTGTTTATTTTCTGATTCTTTTATGTTTTTGAGTTTCAGGTGTTGATCCCTTCAAATTGTAGTTTCCGCTCCATTGGAAATTGAACAATAAGGACCCCATCATGCAAGTTTCAGGAGGCAATTCTTCGGCAGCACAAATTCTGTAAGAATTTACTTTTTCTTTAGACCTATAAATAAATTTTCCTTTCTAATTTGATTGGATTTGCTTGACAATGGATTTGTTCTTTCCTCTATTTTTTTTCCTTTGCTGTTCCCTACAACAATTTCTGCGTGCATTTTTTTTGCTAGGGAACAACACTTTTTTTGTGTGCCTTTATTTTTCATGTTTTTTCTCTTAAGGAACAGTTGTTGTTCCTCTTAAGGAACAACACCTGTTCCTATTAAAAGTCAGTACGTTTGTGTGTTTATTTTTGTTGTTGCTTTCAAAAGGAATAACATTTCCATTAATTGTTTTTTATGTTCCTTTCAAAAGGAACAACAATTTTGCTGTTCCTTTTTGAAGGAACAATAGTTTTTCTATTTCTTTCAAAAGGAAAAGCACTTTTGCCGCATATTTTTGCTGTTCCTTTCCAAAGGAACAACATTTTTCCCGCTTGTTTTGCTGTTCCTTTCAAAAGGAACAACATGTTTTTTCCGACTGTTCTTGCTGTTCCTTTCTAGAGGAACGACATTTCCGCTGATTGTTTTTGCTGTTCCTTTTGAAATGACAAGCATTTTTACCGATTGTTTTTTCTATTCCTTTCGAAAGAAACAACATTTTCGTAGATTTTTTTTGTTGTTCCTTTCCAAAGGAACAATAATTTTTGAGTGCATTTTTATTGTTTTTAAACAACATTTCTAGGAATTTTCTGAATTCTTCATGACTCTTTGAAAGGAAAACATACAATTTATGCAAGGATACACAAATTAGAGGTTACTGGAATCAGCAAATCAAGAGAAATTGTCATTTTTAAGAAATTGTTTTGTAGTGATAAGAAAAAGGAAAGGACACAACCATCTATATCACTTTGCTGTCTTTATTCACTAAATTTAATATGATCGATTATCTTTATCATGTTGGTTCTTCCTTAAATTTTCATAACTCTCTTTGATTTTTGTTTATTGAATAAGAATAAGGGCATATTTTCTCTATTGAGATGTTCAGAATTCTTCCACCATCCCTACTCTTAAGGAGTGTTGAGCCACTCTTTATATATAAATAGGGAAGTGCTATATGTAAAGAAAAAGAAAAAGAAGAAATCTTTATATGATTACTAACAATTCTATGATATGGAAAATGGGGGATAGGGGGTCTCATCAAGAGCCAACATACCATGATCGTAAGGGAGCAGTGAAGTGGCATTCCCATGATGGCCACCACACCAGGGATATGATCCAATGGACAACTCAAAAAAATAAAAAGTCCTTGGAATAGGAGGTCTCATCACGAGCCTGCCTGCCCACCTTTCACTCCTTCCTGGTGAATGGCATTGTGATTCATCTGGTTCCCAAGCCAGCATAGTGGCCTCCATCATGACATCACACAACACTTCCCTAGGCATAAATATAGGATAATGGTTCCAAGGGTAAGAAAGCAACTTTGTCAAGGTTATAGACACCTGTGGGCAACAGAGCTCTACTGATGGTATTGGAATCATATTTTTCACAAATCAATAGTAATGATAAACCCTTTTCTTATATATTTATCTAATATCAAATGAGAGTATGCTCCTAAACCGTTTGTTCGGAACCTCTTATTCATGAAATTTATCTATAAATCGATCATAATATTTTATGTGGATAATGACCGCCTAAGTATCTTTTTTTCACATCAGCTGTTCTTTTCCCTTATTTTCAAATCATTACATAAACATTTCCATATCTATTCACGATTTCAAAATATGCATTGATTTCAGTAATGCGATAATTTTTTGATCATATCATACGTATGTATGTCTTTCCATGCTATATAATTGCTATGCAGTACGCTGCCCTTCTATTTTGCTGATTTGCCACAATATTCATACTGCATTTCTACAAAAGTTTTTCTGATTGAACTTTTGGCATACATCTTATCTGTTGCTCTTCAAAATTAACACTATGGATTGAAGAAAATTGCATGCAGAATCGTGATTTTTTTACAAGAGAACAAAAAGTATCGGGGGGAAATTCTATTTGCAGCACACCGCAAAGGCTTGCGAAACTCGCGAACATGCACAATTCTTCAGATATGATGTGCTTGTCTAGCTTCCACCTTTTGCATTACTTTCAGTATCCGCTCAGCCTACATCAGCTTCAACAAATTCCAGTCCCTACATGTCATTCCACCTTTCTTTCTTTTTTTCTGGAGGTAACACTTGAGGTAAAATAGCATAATTTTCTGATTTATTACGAATTTAGGAGAATTTCATGAAATCCATTGAGCATTATTTATCATCATTCATTCCACATCTTTACCACTTCCCATTTTTCAGAGACATATCATCTTTCAGTTTGGGGGGAGTGTTGCTTTCCTTCATTTTTTTTCTTATGACCATGTCAGTAATATCCTTTATCATCCATTGATATTCTTATTCATTCTCAACACCTCCCTTATTCCATGATGTTTTACACCAAGCATAGATTTCAACAGATTGTAGCAACCACCTCTCTTTGTTTTCTAGCCTTGCATGAGGACATGCTAATTCCTCAGTTTGGGGTAGAATTGCTACACATGATGGATGTTTTCTACTTTCTTTCTCGTTTAAGGCATACAATTTCATTTTTATACAGTGCAGAAATTGATTTGCATATATCTTTAAAAATATGAACTGAATTCTTGTGATTTTTGAATAACAAAGAGGTATCATTAAAATACACAAACCCATATAATTTCATGCTAGATTAGTTCATAAAATTTTGAAAATTATGCACTATTACCTCCAACCATTTTGTTTATATCTCATGATCCATGCACCAAAACGATCTGATTTTTGAGAAAATGGTTAATGAAGTTTGTTGTTACTTATATCACATTTTTCTGCAACTTCATATACATATAGTTGAATGTCATCTATAAAAATTGTTACGCCTTCATCAAGATTGCTAAAATCGAATATTCATTATTTGAGGAAAAATTCATTTGTTCTATCTATTTCATGAGTTGGGATGAACAATTTTTTTTGCTTGGTTAACACATGGGTTTTTTTCTTTAGGTTGCATGAGGACATGCAATATATTCAGTTCTGGGTTGCATGAGGGCATGCAATATATTCAGTTTGGGGGTATGTTGAGCTGCTAATATGACCACTTTTTAACACCTATTTAATCAATTTATACTCTTCTTTATCATGTAATTTATCATAATTTATCATATAAATCCATTTTATAATTATTTATGCTCTTATAGATAAATATTATTTCTTCTCCTTTATTTTTAATAAACTGATGATTATTATGCATAATTTTATCAATGATGGTTTATTAATATATTTTGTAACAACACTCACCATTTTAGTCTCCAAGATATTTTCTATATTGCAGAGTTGATCTCCAGCACATCATTTAATATTCCAACTCAGAAATTCGCTAGAATAAGAAGTGATAGTTTTGCAGTTGATATTATGGGAAAATCAAGAGGAATTTGGAAAATATGGAACATGGGTTTTGTCCAGAACGGATCGAATTAACGTTTCTAAAGAATGGTTTGCCCAAATTTGGCATGTATTGAGAGAAACAAAAGGTTCTTTGAGCATGATTTTATCAGATTTACTGTTGCGGCCGTCTTCCAAATTATCTCAGCTGCAAATCCAAATTCAACTTTTTCCTGTTGAAAGATTGATGGAAATATCTTTTCTTGTTGATCAAGTTTTTGGGGAAAATCCAAAATTGTTATGAGGGATCAAATTTACTATTTACATTCTCCTCTTTCTGATTATAAAAGGAGAAGCATGTATTTTCGTTGGGGAACTATGAATTAAACATTCCTTTTGTAACTTTGTCATTTATTATTGACTCTAGTGATCAGAGAGCGACTGCTGTAAACATTATTATGCTTGATTAATACAAGATCTTGTTTTCATTTTATTTCTTAACTCTAGAGTAAAGCCTAGCGGCGTTTCACTGGTGGTTACGAGCCCGACCCTAGTGGAATGATCTGCTAGTTATATCTTTACCTTTCAATTATCGTTGTGTGATAGTTTGTATTTTTTTTCATAACATTTGCAAGTTAATTAGTTTGCTATTTCATTGCTTATTTTATATTAGTGTGTTATATTAATGAATCGCGTTGCTGTTCCTATATGATTTAATAAGAATCTTAATTCTGTATAATTTATCTTGTTATACCTTAATAGAGCGTCGCTATTCTATTTCCATTATTGTTTCATTCCATTTGTTGTTCCGCTTAACTGTTGTTCATTTGCAGATTGTTGTTCAATAGAATTTGCCATTCGATTCCATTAGTTAAGAGTTTGTTGTTCGGATTTATTAAATAGGATTTTTTGTTCAATTCCTTTGATTACAGTTTGCTATTCGTTTACTTCTAGAGCTGTTGTTCATTTCAGTTGATTAATTGCAAAGAGTTAGGTTTTGAGAGTTTTCCTAGTTTCCTTTCATTAGCAACACTTCGTTTGTTGTGTAACCAGCTCCAAAAATAGAAGAAAAGAGATATCAATGCCTTAGAAATAAGCCACTTCGAGGGGGAAACCTCCAATACATTACATAAATGAACAATTCTTGGATGATATAATTTACAAAACCTCCTTTCTATATATAGGAGTCCATGGGGCCATAATTTAATCCTAGTGGGGCCACAATGTAATACTAGCCGACCCAACAATAATAATTTAAGGGCACAATGATAAAAATATGGGGGTTACAATGGTACAATAATAACAAGAAGGGGGTTACACTAACAACAATAACGTACTATACTAGTAATATAGGGACCTAACATGCCCCTCTCCGTTAAAAAAGTGTTTTCCTCAACGCTTGAGTAGCTCTGGGTGCTTCTGTATAAAATTCTCATCCTCCCATGTAGAATCTTCAGTGGGTAAGTTCTTCCACTTGATGAGATACTCTGAAATTGATTGATTCTGTAGCTGTCAAGTTCTTGTTTCCGTGACCGTTTCAGGTTCCAATATGATTTTTCCTTCCTCATCAAGTTCTGGAAATATTGTTTGAAGCTGAGATATTTTTCACCTATAACCTTATTTAAGCATGAAACATGGAAAATATTTGGATGCACTCATGAAGAAGTAGGAAGCTCCAATTTGTATGTCATAGTACCGATCTTTTGCAACACCTTGTAAGGACCATAGTACTTTGGCGATAATTTATTATCCTTCTTAGCTTGCTTGAGGGACATTTGTTTGTATGGTTGTAGCCGTAGAAATACCCAGTCTCCTACATCAAAACTTCTCTCACTGTGATGTTGATCTGCCTGTTGTTACATTTGATTTTGTGCCAAATTCGGGTTATCCTTTAAGAGTTGGAGAACTTCTTATTGATTCTCAATGTGATCTTCCACTTCTTGAACCTTCGAATTTTCTCTTAAATATGATGTGATGGATTGTGGATGATATCCATAAAGTGCCATAAATGGGGTCATTTTTTTTGCAGTATGGAAGGAAGTGTTATACCACCATTTAGCGAGAGGTAACCACTTGAACCATTGTGTTTGTTTATCAGATACAAAACAATAAAGATATCCTTCCAAACATATATTCACTATCTCAGTTCCCCCATCAGGTTGAGGATGATAAGATGAGCTATGAGCTAATTGAGTACCCAGACAATAAAATAATTATGTCAAAAAAATTCCAGTAAAAATGGGATCTTTGTCGCTTACATTAATCTTTGGGTTTCAATGTATATTTTGAATTTTTTCCATAAATGCAGTAGCAACTGTGTTGGATTTAAATGGATGCGATAATGCACACAAGTGTGCATACTTGGTAATTCTATCAACTATCACCATGACGACATTTTTTCCTTCGAACTTGGGTAAACCTATGATAAAATCCATTGAAATCTACTCACAACATTGTCTTGGAATGAATAAAGGTTGTAACAGACCTGGGGTCTTAATTGTCTCAACTTTATTTTGTTGACAAACCAAAAATTCTACCACAAACATTTGAATATCAGATTTAAGGCCATCCCAAAAAAAATCCTTCTTGACCCTAAAATAAGTTTTTAAAAATCCCGAGTGTCCCCTTCGAAGAAGTGTGCTATTCCAAAGGAATCTTTTGTTTTAGTTGGGAGTTCTTACAAAGATATAAGCAATCTTTGTACCATAAGGAATCATTTTTCCAACTAAATGTATTAGATGTACTAGGATCTTGCTGCAACTTTTGAATGAGTGTCCACACTTCTTCGTCCTTCTTCCATTCATCTCTTGCTTGAGTTATCCAATCTGGTTGGATAATAGAAATGGCACAAAGCAATGCTTCCACCTCTTCATTCTTTCCTTAGAGTGCATCTGCAACAACATTTAGCTTCCCTTTTTTGTAGATTATTTCAAAGTCATAACCCAACATCTTTGTGACCCATTTTTGATACTCTTCTGAAGATAGTCTTTGTTCAAAAAAGTGTTTAATACTATCATGATCAGTTTTTACCTTGAAGTGTCTTCCCATTAGGTAAGTTCTCCATTTATTTAGTGCATGCAGTATTGCTAACATTTCCTTCTCATAAATAGGTTTATGTAAATACTTTCCTTTGATTGGAAAACTTTCAAAATAAATGGGTCTTCCTTCTTGCATTAAAACAACACCAATTCCATTTCCTGAGGCATCAAATTCCACAATAAAGGGTTTTGTGAAGTACGGCGTATTGGGCGAGTACTCGACACATTGCCTCTTTAGAATGTTCAGGGCCTTAGTTGCTTCGGAGTCCATGAAAATGCATCTTTCTTCAATAATGTTGTTATAGGTGCTACTATTCTCCCATAATTCCTTGTGAACTTGCGATAATACTGTTAACACAATCTCCATAAGCATTTGCTTTAGCCTGCTTTATAGGTTGTTGGTACTTAAAATTCCTTAATGGCTTTGATTTTGTTAGGGTCTACATAACACCCTCGTGAGTAACACCCTCGTGGCATACAATATGACCCGGATATTCCCACCTCTTGTACTCCAAAGAAAAATTTGGATATTTTTGCATATAATTGTTTCTCCTATGATAGTTTGAGCACCATGTCAACATGTTCAACATGATACTTCGAAGACCTGTTGTAGATTATTATATCATAAAAAAATACTAACATAAGTTATCTACGAAAGGGTTTGAAAATGGAATTCATCAACCCTTGAAATGCACAGGGTGCATTGGTAAGGCTAAAAGGCATGACCAAAAATTGATAATGACCCTCATGAGTTCAAAATGTTGTTTTCAGAATGTCTTCATTCTTCATTCTAATTTAATGATATCTTGAACGAAGTTCCAACTTGGTGAAATAAATTTCTCCGTCTACTTCATTCAATAATTCATCTATCATAGGAATGGGAAATTTATTTGTAATACTGAGATTATTGAGCTCCCTATAATTTGGACACATGCGCTATGATCCATCCTTCTTATGCATGAATAATAGTCGAGCAAAGAAATAACTTTTATTAAGTTAAATTATACCAGCCTCTAGCATTTCTGCAATCATAGGTTCGATTTGGATCTTTTGGATGTAAGGATATCTATAAGGACTGATGTTTGGAGGAACACTTCCTCGAATCAAATGAATATCATGATCATGGTCATGAATAGGTGGGAGTCCTTTTGGAGTTTCAAACACCTTCGAATTATTGTCCAATACTTTTTGAAGATCTAGAGAAATAGATGATTTTGATGTTGGAACTTCTAGTGAGCATAATTGTGAAATTACACCGCGTTGTTCTTTATTTAGAAGATTTGTCATGACATTGGAAGCATTATCTTTCTGAGCTTCCCCTTGTTACCCGTAATTCGACTTCCTTTCCTTTTTGAAAAAATTTCAAGAAAAGTTCTTGAAAATTAAAAGCCAACGTCCCCAAAGATTGTAACCATTGTACTCCTAGTACAACATCGGCCACCTCCATAGGAATGGAAAGAATTGGACTTGTCAATACATATTCCCCCATGGTTAGCTTGATATTATGGCATTTCCCGAGGAAAGCGATTTACGGTTCCTCCATTTGCAACCACAATCAAATGTTAAGTGCGGGTATGGGAAAAAACTTAATTCCTTGGCTACCTTAAAATGAATAAAATTATGGGTGCTACATGAATCAATCAAAACTATTACCTTTTTCTTCTTGATATGTCCTTCTATCTTGAGAGTTTGAGGAGTGGTAATTCCTTCCAGTGCATTACACGATATGGTCCGATTCATTTCTTCCCCTTCTATGGCTGGTTCCTAGTGTATATCCTCTTCTTGTTCATTTTCTTCTTCCTCTTCACAATCTATGTAAAATAATTTCTTCTCAGCACACTTATGACCTTTAGCGTATATGCTATCACAGCTGTAGCAAAGCCCTTTTGCTCTTTTTTCTTCCCATTGTTGTGGTGTCAACCTTGTAGGTTGTGGAAATCTAGGCGTAGCAACACTTCCTTCTTTATAAGTGAGTGGTAGGCTTCATGTTTGCCATAATTTTACGTCAATTACTTTATACTATTCAGAATGCACTTCTTAATCAGATAAGGTTAAAGCCAGACTGTGTCTGGAGATTTTATCCCTTTAAAGTGCTTGTAGAGATCAATCCTGTGTTCCTCTGGAATATCAGTTACCCTTATATTCAAATTTTGGAAGTCCTCAATGTGCTCCCCCACTAAGCCCTTTTGTTTGAGATTTATCAATTGGCTAAAGAAGGTGTTGCTCTTTGTATCCTGATAATGTGCTATCATTTCCTCCGTAAAAATTGACCAAGTGAAATTTTTTTTACGGGAGAAAAGCCATCGATACCATGCAAATGTATTTTGTTCTAAATGTAAAGTTGCAATGCATACCTTTTGTGTGTTTTGCACATTATGGAGATCAAAATATTGCTCCATTTGTAGTATCCATGTTACAGGATCCTTTCCATAAAAATTCCTCATCTCCATTTTTGGAATATGGTGGTTCTTCCCACCAACATTATATTTTGTGAAATCACGATTAACATTTATTTTGTTCTCATCATGAGTTTCTTCTAATGTATTTTCACATTATGAAACATTTCTTGTATCAACTTTGTCAAATCTTCCATGTCTTCTTTTAGATCATTCTTCATGTTTTCCATCTTAGCTTCCATGCCATCCATCTTAGCTTCCACGCCTTTCTTCAAAACTTCCATTTCATTTTTTGTTGCTCTTTGTGAGAGCGAAATTTGGTGCACTTGCTCTTGCAATTCTTCATCTTCATAAGTCATAGTAGAGCCTTCTGAAGGCTTAATGGGTGTTGAATTATTTTTACGAGGCATATTTTAGAACACAATGCTGAAATATATTCTACAATATGCCTTTGGAATCAATTCAAATTGATTCTTCAAACGAGACTTATGCAATTCAACAAAAAAAAAATACACACCTTTTTTTTTCTTTTGAGGAGCTCGATATTGAAATTGGATTATCTCTGTGATTGTGGCCCTTCAATATCTAAAATTTAGTGCTGATGTAGCCCTCTGAATTCTCTTTTGAATGCCATAGGTCTAACCTGATTTGGATTCTCCAAGAGAAAGTTATGTCCAATCTTCCACAATGACCTAATTATGGACTGGTTCAGTAGAGTGAACTTGTACGACTTGCCATGTGTCACTGTTTTGTCCTTCGCCTTTGAAATTGATAGCCAAGAAACTACAGCCATGCACTTGTGACCCATTTTTACGGAACTCCAATACGATTCTCAGAGAGAGAGTTATTGAACTTTTTCCACGATCACCTCTTTGAGATGAAATTCGGGAGCCTGAAAAAGCACTACCTTCCACAGATCATATCTCTAGAAATGTTGTGAAAAAAGCCCTGAAATTTTTCGATGCATTTCCTCAGGATTTCAGCTTCGTACCCTAAAAATTCCAGATTCTGAACCTTCGTAGAAAAACATTTATAGCACAAATGCCACGATGACCTGTTTAGGAGCCTGAAAAAAGACCTAACTTCCACAGATCATATCTCCGAAAATATTGCGAACCAAGCTTTGAAATTTTTAGACGATCTTCCTCAGGATTTCGGCTTCACACCCTAACAATTTCCACTTCTAAAACTTTGTAGAAAAAACGTTGTGGTGAAAATTCCACGATGACCTGTTTGGAGTAGCGAAACCTTAGAATCCAAAGCTCTGATACCAAATGTTGTGTAACCAGCTCCAAAAATAGAAGAAAAGAGATATCAACGCCTTAGAAATAAGCCACTTCGAGGGGGAAACTTCCAATACATTACATAAATGAACAATTCTTGGATGATACAATTTACGAAACCTCCTTTCTATATATAGAAGTCCATGGGGCCATAATGTAATCCTAGTGGGGCCATAATGTAATCCTAGCCGACCTAACAATAATAATTTAAGGGCACAATAATAACAATATGGGGGTTACAAAGGTACAATAATAACAATAAGGGGGTTACACTAACAACAATAAGGGACTATACTAGTAATATAGGGACTTAACATAGTTCAATATTTATTTCCATTCAATTTCTTTAAAACAAGATCATCAACTGTAAAGAATACTGGTTATTGCTCCCACGTTCTCAGATTGATTATCTTGTTGTATAAATCTCTAGAGGAAAGAGTTATCATTACTGTATCCTTGATTGATTTTTACTAAGTGAATGATTGGATTTTAGAGCATTTGAGTTTATGTTATTGTAGTTAGATTTCTTTTCCAAGCATCCATTTACTCTTGTATTTAGAACATTGTACTACATATTGCAAGGCATTACTCTTAGATTGAATTGCAGCCTCAGACAGAGTACACTCTTGAAATAAAAATTCATTCCTGGATTGATAATTAATGTGAGATAAATAGGTGTTAAAAAAGACACCTTTTATACCTCAACATTTTGGTGCCGTTGCCGGGGAGAGTGTATGCCATTTAGAAAGAGTGATGCATATTTAATTTTTTCTGCTTGGGAAGAATTGGATATTAAAGATGGAAGGTAAGAACCTGTGCACCGAGCAAGGAAAAAAAATGTTCACTGGCCTGCTTCATAGCAGAATTGAGTGAAATCTTAATGTAGGAATGAATTCTTGCGTTTTTTTGAATTTTAGAGGTAGAATTTTTGAAAAAAATCTTGTAATTCCAATCGAGTGGTTATGTAAGCACCACCATTTCACTAACCAGTTGACAGGAACAGTTGAAGGAGGATGCTCAAAGAAACACATTAAGAACATCTTCTATTATGGTAAGAAATGGCTCACATTGCAACTTTTGAATTCCCTATCAAAGATATAGGAGGAGTGACACAAATGCACATAATTCCCCAATTGTCTCTACCAAATTTTCATCATTTGACAAATGAAGATCCAGATACATTCTTATTTGAGTTTGAAATACTTTGTAGATGATATGATTATTGTACTAATGATCAAAGAATGAAAGTGTTTCCTCTTACTCTAAAAGGAGGAGCTCTCAGATGGTTCATGAGCCTAGGAGGGAACTGCATCCAAACATGGGAGGACATGAAGAACATATTCTTGAAGAAGTACCAAGACTACTACAAATCCAATGAAGATATTTTTAGTATGATACAAGGGGAAGATGAAATATTGGAGGACTATGTAGAGCGATTTCAATATAACCTTCAAAAATCAAAGCATAAACATTTGGAAAAAGAGATCTTGAAAACACTCATTCTTAAAGGAATCAAAGATGAATTTTTAGAACTCTTAAATCTGATAGGAAAAGGTGATGTTTTTCAGTTATCATATGATGATGTTTGTGAATTGTGCATAAGGTATTCAAGAGGAATCTCCAAGGTTGGTAAGAATTCTAGAGAAGTTTCTTCTTTCTTTTCCAAATTTACTACAAGAACAAGAGACATAAGAGCTGAAATCAAGGTTTTATTTGAAAATTTTAAATATGATTTTATTAGCTCTCTAAATTCACAATTGAATGTTTTGCAGGTTCAGAAAAATAAAAAATTTGATGAAGTGTTTTGCCCTCATAACCAAAAGGAGCATCCCATAGATAGTTTTTCTTCCTTATCTAGGATGGAAGTAGCATATCAAAGATATGGGGAAGCTGCAATAAGGTCAAAACCATGGAAATCATGGCCCACAGGTATGGTTCAAAACACTTCCTCTCCATTCTCTTACTTGCATAATTCGTTATGGAATACTCATATGTTAGGGTAGCCATGCCAATCTCAATATAACCACTACCAATCTTGTCTACAAGTTTGGCATGGTTCATCTTATGATTGTATGACTACTCTCCCTCATCTTGTAGCACAAACAAATCTTCCAGCTCTTCCAGCTCTTCCACAACACCTTGCTTGCCTATCAAAATCATCCACTCAACCCAATCAATTACATCATCAAGAGGCTCCATTACCTACACAATCTCCTTCTCAACTCATTCCACACCCTCACCATAATAAATCAGTACAACATGCTTACAGTGTTGAACTATAAAATTCAGCCACCCTTCCCACCCATTATATCTCACATGCACCATTGGAGAAAACTTACACTCAGACTCAGAATGTATCAAATCCAAAAATTGTAGAAGTTATGAAAGAAAATGAGGTTTCTTCTAGTTTGCACCAACTAACCATTTTAAAATCTCAGGAACTTCATGATATGATGACTATGGGAAATCAAGAAATTAAGGGATACATTGAAGATTAGTTTCACTCCATTTATTTGCAGCATTACTCCATGCTTCAACAATCTTTGGCACCATCTTTTCAAGGGAAGTTGGCTTCTCATACCCTAATTTTTATTAACAAGCATTTTTCAAATTTGGGTATGTATATACTTGAAGCCTTATTTCAAAAATGGTTACACTGGAATTACTCTTATATGTAATCATATTCATTTTCCAAATCAGAGTAGGCTAGTGAAAAAATAAAATAAATAAGGAAATAAAATAAACACATTTTTTTTATTTTTGTAAAAATAGTTGTTTTTGTTGCAACACGCTGTGGAAATCAACATTGGTGATAAATATTTATGTAGATTCATTATATTGAAAATAAAAATTCTAGAAACACTCATATTCATTTTTATCATCAATATGGAAAAATTGCTTGAATATCATTTTTTTGGCTTGCGAGCTTGATCAAATTTCTGAAACCAGAGTTGGGATAGTCATGATTTTGGGGACCAAAAGTGAATATTTTTAAAACATATTTTTATCCTAAGTAGCCCTCGATGTTTAATTTCCAACCCAATTTGAATCACTCCATTTGGATTTGAAACGAAAAAGTTAGAACCAAAACATTGATAGGGTGTCTAGTAGGCAGCTCAACAACAGAGTTGGGAAAATCAGTTTTTGGAGTCCTAAATGAATATATTTTTAAAACCTGTTCCTATGGTAGATTCCTCTATGAATCTGGTTTACAATTCAATTTTAATCACTCAATTTCAATATCTTATGAGGAATGTATGACCAAAATACTGACTGCTTATCATAAATTAGCACTTTGGAAACTCTGTTTTCTCGACTGTTCACTAGCATATTTGACCCATCAATTCTTCTTGTCTTCAAATTTTTTTTTCACTAGATATCAATAAATGAATCTAATTTAATCTTCAATTTTAATTGGTTCAATCCGCCATCAAACAAAAAATTTATGCTTGAAATATCAACTGTTGGTCTGAGCTGGAAAATCGAAAATGACTCTATTATCTAGGTTGTTCTAAGAAAATTTAACATACCATTACATGGAATTTTTAAAATCTGTTTCTATTGGAGAAATATCTCTAAATTTAATTTCATTTGGCTTTGGAATTACTCAAATCGGACGAAAAACAAAGAATGTATAATTTAAACACTGCTGGTTAGCATGATTGGCCACTGCTCTCCCGCAGGTAATAAATTAATTTTACTTTGTCCATGGATTTGTTCTACAGAGTAAATACTTGTTAGTTTTTTTGCATAAATATTGGATTAGGGGAGGCATGCACCTCTCTTTCTCCATGATTTAATGTTTTATTGCAGGTAGACACTCGTTTTTTGCAGGTCTTAGCAAAGCAAAGAAGGTCAATTTATGGACGAGTGATTCTTGAAAGAAATTTTAGTGAAACAAGGAAATTTCATCCAGTTCATTACCTAACAGATTTATAACAAGAAGAAATGAAGAATTGGTTTCCATTTTAAGTTTCATGTCACTATTTCCAAAACATTTTTTAAAAAGACCATTTTTTTCCATTAACAGATTGATATTCCCTTAGGAAATAACATCATAGTTGTTGTAACTTAATAAAGTGTTGTTTCTTTTCTGATTTATTTTATTAATTTCTTATTTGTATAATCAAAGGCTGAGAGCAGCCTATTTTGATTTCCTAGAGTCTGCTTCAAATACTGTGAATAAATTTCATTCTCAACTTCTTCATTTTTTGCTTTGATTTGTTTATACTTTTCTTTGATATCCATGTCTTTATCTTCTACTTGTTGTGATGAAGATGCTTCCATGCTTTGTTGTTTTTCAATCATTTGAGTGTTTGAAGTATTAGTTTCCTATTCATTTTCAATTACTATGTGAGTCACAGTATCCTTCTCTGGGTTTGCTTCATCTAAAACCTCAATTGTTTCCTTCTCTTTATCTGCTGGATTGCTTTTAGGTTTCTTATTGTACCTCAGCTTGAATCTAGTTTTTGTTTTTGTTTCAACTGTATATGTGCCTTCTTCTCTTATTCTCTTTGTGGTTCTATCCTCTTAAAAAGGAGTCTACAAAATGTGACTAGTATCACCTTGCTTGACATATTCCCTCAATGTATTTTCCAACCATTACGCTTGGTTGGAAAAAATTTCAATTTTAGGCTTTTTATCATGAATATATGGGGTTAATTTGCATTTCACCGTCATCTTACTGAGTATTCCATAAGGATAATAGTTCCACAAGAAAATTTCATTAACATTATATTCTAGAAACTATTTTGCTGCCTCTATACCTGCTTCCATGTGATTGCATATGAAAGGGCCCACCTGGTTTTTCAATTTGAACTGAGTCTTATTTTTAGTAGCTAAAATTTGTATAGAATCTGAGTTTAGAATTTGTCTTATGTACTCTAAGGCAAGCACTCTCATTGGCAAGTATTTTGGCAATTTATAGGGCAAGAGGTTTGACCCATACACTCTAATCTCTGTATGATTTTGGTAAATGTACAAATCACCAGTTCTGATATGCTTTGATAGCTGTAAAACTTTATTTATCTCATCACTTATCCTTGGTTGTACACTATTTGTAAGTATATTTATCAATGGGTGAATAAAACCATCTGTTAAATCCACATAAGTGAACTGAGTTAACTCTTTTATGATTAAAGAAGTCCAGAAAATAACTAACAATGGATTACCTTCTACATCCAAATTCTTAAGGGCTATTGCGAATTTATCTACTTGGAAGTTGTTGTAGCCGCTGAAAGACTACGTAAAATTTTGGGTGGTATTCAAAATTTCGGGTCCCTGTCTACTCGCTCAACCCATTAAATCACTTGTCTTGCTGCCTTAGGGTAGGAAGTTGTTGTCTGGAGTTATCTTGCCATCAGTATACATTTGCATGAGTGCTCGCCTACCTCCCATATTGTACATGCAAACTCACCCTCTCCGTTAACTTGAGGTTTGTAATTTGGTGGCCCTCTATGCGTGTTAAAATACCTATGCGATCATAGCCATGAACCAAAGATTAAAGCCTGGCTCTCTCTCAATTCTCACTTTAGCACATTATAGCCTACTTTCTCTTCACCAGGTTTGAAGGAACATTTTCCATCATGCACATGGAGCACGAGCATTATATTTCCAAGCTAAGGTTTGTGTATGAGTAAGAGAGTAAGCCTCCAAGGTCGAGCGTTGTGTTTTCATATGTTAATGTTGGAGGGAATTTAGAGCATTCAGGATGAGTCGTGCTGGGTTGGAAAGGGTTACTCACTAATCTCGAAGCTACATAGGCTGATCATACTCGATAAATACCTATTTAAACGTGCAATTAAAAGTATGTTATTTAATTAGTAACCTATCCATTATATTGCAAATATAAAATGACATTACATATTGACACCCTAGATTGGTATATTAATATTAAAATTTATGTATGTTGATGTTCATATCCTCTTGAAATATGGCATGCAGGTCCATCCATACCTTGTCATGTTGGAGTATTCCATAGAACCGAGGGTAATGCAAGAAAGAACAAAAGGCTTGAAAAATGTGAATGTAATGAGTATAATAAAAGCAAGGCCACATGTGTATGAGTGATTTTGCATTGAGTTGAACTCGATACCAGTTGCGCTCCTAAAAAAAAACAACTTTTGTAAGCCATATGTTTTAGTAATGGCCCTTGCACAAACATGAAACTACCCATACCAAGACGGATCAGAGCATAGAGTGATATAAAGCTATTCTGAAAGGGTGTGATGTCGTCCAGGGTCATGTAGGTCTGGGAAGGAGGGTGGAATGATCCTTCCTAAAATATATGTGCTTCGGTGAGGAATGCATGTCATCCTGAAGATCAACACCGAAAGCATAAAATTTCCAAATCTTTGAATCTTATCTACTTTTTGCCGATGGCTCAAATCGATCTAGTAGAAGGAACAAATTCTCTCAGTGCTCTGATAGAGGAAAACCGAAAACTCTTTTAGAGATCCATCAATGTTGAAATAATATAGACAAGTTCGTTTCTTATCACTCTTCCTATCGTTAAAGAATGAGTGCAGGTTATGGATTCAATGGGTGAAAGTCACAATTTCCCCATTATAGGAATGATGACGAAGCCCTTGGATGTGAAGATAGTGATCATGAGTTTGTGGTCATAGGGAAAAGTGTCTGGCCATTATTTTCACAGCCATGATAGACAGTGACACTAACTTAAGAAATGCGACCATTAGCGGGAAGTGCGATTGGACTCAAGATGTTAAACTACACATTTGTCACTGATATCCCTGAAGAGGACGTTAAGAGATGCCATTCGAAAATGCCTTGTGTCAGGGTGGTGAAATTTATTCTAGTGACAGAAGGTGAATAACTATTCACTGCACCAACGAAATGTTGGGGAATGTTTAAATGCTGCCATCATGTGACTATTTTGGGATGCGACCACACAACATTCATATGAGTCGCAAAGTCACACTTCATGTCCTTGAGGAAGTGAATGGAAGATGCGACTCCTCTAAATGACAACCATGCAAACTTCACAAGTCGCAGGCTCTCTTTGGTCGCATAGTCACAACTCTTATTAGGACTCGGGGAATGCAACTTAACCGTCATTGTGACTCTGCGACCTCTCCCGAGTCACCAAGTCGCAGGGTTGCACCCAAAGGAATCCACACCCGACACGACTCTCCGAGTACGTGACCTCCATGCCATGGTTGCGATCTCATGCAAAATCAGCGCCTATCAAAGAAGGGATGTGTTATTATCTGCGTCCCTAAAAGAATGGATGATTGTAAGAGAATGTAAACCTTGTTTTGAGGGAGCTCCTTTTGGTTGGATGATATTGGAAAATTGCCTCTAATTCGTCATAAATTGTTTTGGAAGAATGTTTGGCTATAATGCACTAAATACATGACAAAAGCACATAGCATGAGCCCCAACATAATGTCTTCTTAATTTTTGAGTAAAGAGGCCAACACCTTAAAGGTGTTGCATATTTTGTTCTCATCGCCACTCTTTATGAAGATAAAATTTGAAAGAGGCATTACGGTGGGGAGAACCATGTAAAGGAATGACTATTTTTTGGGATAAGTATAGGTTCCCGTGTTCGGTTGAAATTGACACTGGCCATGAATTTTCATAAATTCCTAGAAGGAGTCGTGACGAGAAACAAGGAAACACATGATGGTCGAGAAGGGAATCATGTTCTTCGAAGGTACATGAAGATGTAGGCATGCCCCGAAGACCAATAAAGGTTAATCATGTAATGCGGGAGGCAATCATAAACCGAAGAAAGCACCCAAATAATATGCATCAATGTTTGTCTTCGAAGATCTTCTAAGAAGGATTTGGACTAATGATACCATTTACAAGCTACACACGCAACATTTCGGCATGAAAAACGAGACCACAAAGGGGTCTAGATTTACTATTTGTTAAAACCACTTTTGGATAATTACATGTGTTTCCAACATCAATCTTATATTAAGTAAATGTGACTAGTGTTAATTGTTTACAGGTAGAAGCTGGTGACTCACATGGCAAGAGCTGGGGTTTGCTCCGATGAGGAAGGTGGATCCTTACAACATTCCCAAGAACCTCACTTTAAGCTCAAAGGAAACCAATCACTTGCACAGGACTGATATGCAGGAAAAGGTATCTTGCTGTGAAATCCAGATATCACTAAAAGAAGAATGCAGAAGGGACAAAACTCCAGGTCGCAAGTCGTAGATTGATTCAGGTCACAAGTCACAGATTGGTCAAGGTTGCAAGTCGCAGATGGACTCAAGTCGCAGGTCGTAGATTTCTCAAGCAACCCCACTTTCATTTATTTTCATTTGTTTACTTTTTGTTTCACTTTTAATTTTGTTGATCTCCAACTCTGTTTTTACAGGCCTTCATAAACATTTCACACCTCTACCATATGAGTTTTTGAAGTTCATTTTATTTTTCTCTTTGAGATTATTGAGAGAAGTAGTAATGATCATCATCGAATCAGTTAAACTAGGGAGTTTTTGGACCTCTAGTCGGTTTCTTTAAACATTACTTTCATTAGAAAATAGTTAAGATTCTTTTTGTAGGGTTTTTTTTTCGAAAGAAGGAAAATTTGTAGCAGACAGACTTCTCATTCAGCGTATTATCTATCATGACTATGATTCACCCTCTACATTTTGAGAGCCTCATTTCTTATAACTCTGTAAGATAAAAAAATTTAAATCTCAACATAGGAATGAACATACATATGCTTGTTTTCTTTTATAATCCTTTTTTGAGAAATTTTTATAAGCAGTCTTATTGGAGTTTATCGTTTAAATTTCGTTTTTTGTTTAGTTTTTTCTTTCTTCATTTTTATTTTTTCATTCGTTGATTTCTTTTATTACTTTATTTTAATAATTCTTTTTCTTTTTTCTTTTATATTTGATTTGATTTCGATGACTCTGCCATAATTTATGCGAAAGATCTTTTTATTACCTTACAACGATTGGGATACATGGGAAATATTTTAATCTATCTACTAAGTGACTTTCATTTACCATCAAAGGCATATATTTATGGAACCATAAAAACATATTTCTTTAAATATTTTTCATGGAGGAACACATATCCTTTATAAGTGATTGGGTTTACTTTTTCATTGAGTTTAACAAAATGAACCTTGTTGAGATTTTGTGTATTGGGGTAGCATAAGATGTGATCTAGCAAGCAAATTTTGTGGAGGTACTAGAGTACACTTGATCTACAAGACCTAGAAAGGGATTTGGGAAATTTCATTTGGTTTGGGAGATATTCAGTTAATTAATTATTTTTATGTATTTCCTAAGTCTAAACTTAGGAAAATTAAATAATTAAAGTTAATTAAATTAAACATGTTATGAAATTGTCTTAAGTCACACGGATCAAGATTTATTTTAATCTTAGGCATTGATTCAAGATTTGATCATGATCATTGGTTTCTCAATGAGAAAATTATAAAAGAAAGGGTTGGGGTCATTTGTAAAACACAAAGAGGCAAAGCACTAAAGCTAAGTTGAGATTCTAGGGAAGGGTTTGCTAAGAATACTCAGAAATGTTTCAGCTATAGAGAGGGGAGTTTAGAAAAATAGGATGATCTGATCCCAGTGTCTAGAATTAGCAAGAGATAAAGAGAATCTTCAGAAAGACATCGCAGAGAAATAGAGGCATCAACGACAAGAGGCCAGCAGTTGCGTAGTGCAGGGGCAGCTTCAACTACGCAGGTGTTACGTAGTCTCTCACAGGGCGGCATAAGGCAACTAGAAACCCTTAGATGTTATCCAGAGACCCTTAGGGGTAGCGTAGGGATTGCGTCATCTAGTATGGTGTAACATAACCTTTCCATACTAGCGCTGAGGGATGCAGGGGCTGCAGAGGCCGACGCATGGCCTTTAGGGGCAGCGCTGGGTTTTTGAGGGCCTAATTTTGGCTGATTCCTGTAAATCCCTTTTAAGGGTGTGGATCAGTTAATATTTTGGCTTCAGAACAATCGATGAGTTGCAGATCTATATTTTCTCTGTCGGGTTTTCTAGATCTGGAACCCATATTTTCTGTATTCAGAAATACTCTTAATATTAAAACCCTCCATCAGCCAGAGACTGGTTTTCCTACATTGAGTTTTTTCAAGGACTACTTGTGCAGAAAATCAGTGTGTCCCTTTGTCTATGTGTTCATGTACTTTCTCTAGATCTGAATTGGTGAAAGTTTGTTATGTGTTTTGCTTCGATATTAATCTGAAATTTTTAGTTAATAAATTAATTAAGTAGGAGGATAATAACCAAATATAATAGTATATTTCTTCATAATAGCAACATTCATAAATTTTCTCAAATCCCTTCCACCCCTCCACATAAAAACCTTTGATTGATAGTTCTAGGGAAATAATTTAGAGTAAACATTATAGAAGTATTATGTCCATTAAACATAAATCTCTATTACCATCCCACCTCTTTCACTAAAATAAATCATAAAATAAAAGCTTGCAAATGTGCTTATCAAAAGATTGATTAAAAGAGGAAGCCTGGGAAATACAAGTAAACCCGTCGGGGCTATCAACGCTTGCTGGCAACGGGACTAGGCTTGTATGGCATAAAAGACAACTTCACTAGGGTATTGTTCACACTCAAAGCGATGTCAAAGACAATCATAAAATGGATATATGATTTATCAAAAACTCCTATTTTCTATTTTTCATATGAGGAAAGTTTTAAACAAAATTTTCCCAAATTTGGATTCATCAGTTTTACTCGAGTCTGTTTTAAGTACTTATCTTTACAAACTCATATTGATTAATCTAATTATGTGGGACCTATGGAGATGTTTTACTGTTATATGATTTCATGATTTCCATTATTTTTAACCCTTGGGTAAATTAAAAGTAATTATCTTTAATCAAAGATAAATGGTCCTTCTCCAATGTCTCGCCATTATTGCAGGGAAAACCCAACACCCCCCCCCCCCAATTTTGAATTATTTACTTCAATAATGGGGACCTTTTCCATTAATTATGGACTAAAAACCTTTTATAATTTTCATTTAAGTTAATTTTCCTACAATTTTGTCTTTTTTCTGTTTCTATCGAAATTATATTTTGATTGTTTCATTGAATCCGATTTTTTACAAGCTTTCCAGTGATACTTGTTTTGCTTCATTTGGTCAACTAGTTTGTAAATAGAACTCTTTTGAAGTTTTATCATTTGTGTCGCTTGGGTTAGAAAATGTATAAAATGTACCAATATTTTAACTCTCATAATTAAAATAGTCATTCCTTGTAAAATGTTAACTCTTAGTTCATTTTTATATTTCTTTCATTTTTCACTAATGGTCCTACAAAATGACCCAAGTAAATTGCACAATGGATGAAAATACATTTCACGATCTTGGTAATTTACTCCAACTTGTTATTTTAAAACAAATTTCGAAACTCACAAACCCAAAATTGCAAAATAGTTGAAGTCCAATTTGTAGTAATCCCATGTGGTCCCCTCTTCTCATTCCTCCTCTTGCTTTCAAAGAAAATTGCGATAAAAAATTGCGATTGCAGTATCGAATATCACATATCACAATTTCTCTCAAGCTCCACAAGCATCTCACTTCAAAAATTTGCTATTGTAATTTAGTATTTAGTTTATATGACATGTTAAAATATTTAATGTAAATTTTTTAGACTCCTTATAATTCCCGTGACCCCACCCTCACCTCACTCACCCTCCACCTCACTCCTTATTCCTCCACCTAACTTCACCCTACCTCATGATTACCTCACCTTCCACTCACTCCTTAACTTCCTCCTCCCTCCATGGCATATACATATGGATTTGGAATTGATTTCAATGGTTTATATTTAAAGGATTGATGCAATAGTTTGTAAATTAAATTTTTTATTTAATATTATAATAACTATATTATATTTATAATATTTATTATAATTTCAATAAAATTCAAATAATAATATTAATATAATATTATTATATTTTAATTAATTTATTTTAAATGATTTTTATATTAATTACTTTCTTTTAACAATTAAGCTATAATTTAGTTTTTAATTACATTTAATTATAATTAATTATTTAAAAACCATAATTTAATTTAGGATTAGAATTTAATTAAAAAATTCGGATTTGACCAAGCAACAAAAATTCGAGAATTCTGGAAATTTTAATATACCAACTTTGGAAGCCCATAGATTGAGTTTTACATGGCCAAATGAGGCCCAAGACAGCTCATTGGAAAGATAAAATTATGGAGAACATTTCTAGATTTAATCATTTAATGGGTCTAAAATGTAGTATAAGATCAAGCTTTAATTTTTTTAACAAAACTAATATCTAAGTTTAATTTTTTGCATTTTCATTTGCCCACATCTTCTTTTGAGTGCAAATACATTCATTTATGTTCTCCTTCGCCAATTATATCATCACGTAAATCAACTGAAAGATTATATTTCTTTTATTTCAATTATGTAATTAATTTTTAATTGGATTTTTTTTTAAATTCGAGATTTGACATTCTGATTTATTTTTACATTTTAATTTTGTTTTTGCAAGAAAAAAGTTCAAGAGATGAGGAAAACAAGATCTCAATAAATCAAAATGATCTAGAAATTGAAGAGTATGATTTTGAGCCAATGGAAATTGAATGGGCAGAACCACCCTTTAACAAATCCTTATTAAGAAATTCTTTTGTAAATATTATAAATAGTAGATTGTAGAATTTAATAGGGGCTCCTCTTCCTTGCAATTCAGGAATTATTGAAGGCACTATTTTATAGAGGATTTAGAGTTGTAGGATAGAGGAGAAAAAACTCAGATTTTAATGTTCCTAATTAGCCCAAGCTAATTGGAACATTTCATTTTGTCTTAATTTTATGTAATGATGAATAAAATAGAAAGGAGGACATGAAAAACTCCTAAAACTAAAGAATAAATCAATGCCTATGAGAAAAGAGGCATAATTGAGCTACTTGAATAAAACTTGCAGGTTTGAAAGGGTCAACACCACCAAAGGAGATCCTATTTGACCAAGTCAACCAGCACTGTCTAGGTTCATTGAACCTCCTTGATGGACTACGTTGTTCTAGAAGGAGTTTCCAAGTGTGAAAGGGGCCAAAGAGATGAAGTGGTTTAGGGTTTCCAAGAGACCCTAATGTTATAAAAAGGAGGAGAAGCCACATGAAGAGGTTGTTGATGTATTTTTGAAATAGAGGTTGCTTGCGCAACTTTAGTTCTCTTGGTTGTTTAGCTAGAGAAGGAGGATTTCCTGTTTAGGAATCCTCTCTCCCTTCTTGAGTAGCTCTTGGAGGAGATTGTGATGCATTTCTCCACTATCCGGCATTTTGGCCAAGCTTCATCTCCATTAGCAATGCTGGTCATGTTAAGGGTTTTGCAGTTACTGTGAAGTTGCAATAAGTGGTGATTCAGATCTGCAAGGATCTAGATGTTTTGGGGGATTTCTCTCAAGGATGATGTCTTGTGACCACCCGAAAGAGGAACTTTGTTGTATTTTTATTTTAGATATGTATATTTCATCCATTGTAACATTCAGCTCAAGCTATAACACTGTTTCTCTAGTGAACTCTGTTATTACATGTACTTCTTTTACTGCTAGTTGTATTTCTCTCATTGTACTTGCTTCTTGATGATTGAGGCTTGCCTCTCATCTTGAAGATTCATCTTGTAGCTACTGATATATATTTTTCAGATCTGATATACTGTAATAATAATCATCTTCAAAAATTTCTGGAAGTTTCCTGCAATTTCATGTATTAAAAGTCAAATCTACATATTCTTGTGCAATATCTTGTAAAAACCCCGAAGGGGACTTGTAGAAGAGGTTGAGTAGTTTCCAGATCTGGTATGGATCTAATGTTGTAGCCATAGATCTTCCATATATCTAAACTCCATCATTTATCTACTAAAGCACACTTAGAGGGACGTGTTAGCCAGCTATAAAATTTGTTATACCAAATGCTGTCTAAAAACTTATTGGAGCCCCCAAGGAACAATTTTTATTGCTAAAAACTGTTGGCTCTTGAAGACTCTTGAAGGCCTCCTACCTTTTCCTCTATCCCAAATCTTCATTGCTGTTCCCCTTTTTATACTCAGAAATTCTGCTGAAATCATGAGAAGAAAATGCTCCAAAACCATCATTTTTCCCCTCTCCCTCTTCCAAACTTACCTTCATTTGCTCCCCTTTTTCTCCATAAAATCCCCTTTGTTTTCATGATTCTTATTTTTCCCCTCATGAAAAACACTTTTATAAGGTTTGAAAACCACTTTTAAACCTTACCGAAACTTTCAAATCCCTTTGAAAACATTGAAAAAACCATAGAAATTCATGTTTTTATGACAGGCTTTAGCCCCTTTGGCCAAAGCCCCTTAACCACTTCCCCACACGTGCCTTTGCCATAAAAACCAAGCACTAAACCCCTCGGTGCTTATCGCATCAGAAATATCCAAACGCGCAAGTCTTGTGCTATGATCAAAAACTTCTGATTGCGATCATGCCTTGTATTAAAAATACCCGATGCGATTTAAAACTTGTATTGAAAAAACCCCCGATCGCATTATTGTTTTATATATCTCTGGTGGGCCCACCTCCAGCACTTATCCTTTCTATTTTTCCTTCCCGATCACCTTTTTTCTTTGTAAAATATAAAAAACCCACTTTTCCAAAGTTTGAACTAAAATGCCCAAACCACGTGCTGAAATATTTTAATGGGTTGATCAAAAAGACTGATCGCGCAATCGCGAACGGAATATTCAAATGGGTTGATAAAAAATACCCGCATCAAATTTCCAATGCAATTACTTCTTATATATAATACTCCCCGCGCCAATTGCAATCGGCATATCAAGTAGGCGTTTTACTTTGATACTTAAGAAAAGCTCTGATGCGATTGTTTTTTTTCAGTAAGTCCCGCGATATGTTCTGCACCATCGATATGTTGTTTAAATCTTATGGTAGAGCGCTAATCGCACTCCCTACCCTCCTTCGATCGTAGATCGTCACAATCGCAAGTTTTCATGTGGTGTTCCTCGATCAGTCCATCGCAATGTTTGCGATGCGATTGATCGCATCACTCCGATTGCATCGCTCTCTCGATCGTCCGATCACATCGCTCTCCTGATCCTCCGATCACATATCCCCTCCGATCTCTCGCCCTCCTCCGATTGCATCGCAAGTTAGTTTCTCCACGTTGCGATTTCCCCCCCCCTGCTCTAATCTCCGATTGCGATTGATCCCCTGGTCCCTCCACTTCTTTCCTTCACCCATTCATATAATAAAGGGCCATTTCCTTTGTTAAACTCAATTTTGGGTTTTATTTCATATTACAAAGAAATGTCGCCAATCGCATCGGAGAATTTTTTTCATATGTGTATCCCTCCGCCTCGTCTCTGATTGCAATTTGCGATCACCACAAAGGTCTCACCTCGTACATCATTCCCATCGTATTTCCATTGCATTTCACGCATTTCCTTTGCATTTCCGCCAAAGTCCAAAGTTTCATATTTTGCATTAAAAGTTCATGTTTCATATGTTTTTCACTCATTTCGTATATCATTCTCACGGTTTTAATCTCTGCTGTCAATTTTTGTCATTGTACCACGATCAAACAGTCCACAACGCACTTCACCACCAAACCCTATTTGTTCGCTTTTTTCACCATTCCACTGCATTATTCACCATTTTTCATTCTCAACCACCACCGCCGCATTATCATTTCCTCCGCCATCCTGTGCATTGGATTTCTTAAATAATTTTTGTGTTTTGTAGGGTAAAAGCAGCAGAAGACCTCCATGATTTTTAGTTCCTGCTATAGGGACAGAGAGCACAGAAAAGGGCCATTTTTCAAAAAATAAATCATGGAAGAAGACCAAGAAAGAGTTCTTGACAGGACTTGCATTCAAGAACAGGGTTGGAAGCACTGTAAAGTCTTCCTGAGGCCATTTAAAACACAATTTTCACAGACAAAGATATAAATGAAGCGGCTGAGAGTTCAAGGCACATAAACTAAGTCATCAGGACAGCTTCATCAGCAGATTACTCTTTAGGACGAAGTTCCCATACTGTTTTTAATCTACGCTGTGTTCCAGATAATTTCTCCACCTTGACCACAGTCCGAAGTTACCAAAGCATTTGTTTCACAGGTATGGCAGGCCCGAGCATCATTATTTTGCCTTTGTGCAATTCTACAAGCCACTGCAGCAGGTACACCAAAGACATACCTAGAGTAAATGGAAGCCTGACAAAGACCACTCCATCATCCAAAGAGTTACTTCTGCAAGGAAATTCAATGCAAAACACATCTGCGGAGTAACCCTCACATCACACAGAACCACGGAGGACAGCCAAGCTCACACAGAGCTTGATCTTTAATGAAAATCATTCAATGCAGAAGATATGTTGTAAGTTTCTAGATTGAGCTTCTCAAAGGCCCAAAATCCATTAAATCTGTATTAATTGTAATGATAGATCTTTCATCAGATCTGACCTCCTCATCCTTCTATATATACTACTGTAGAAGATGAGTGAGGGGTTGGTTGCAGAACTTTGAAACACATATGAGCTTGAGACTTCTATCTGTACATAGTGTTCACTAGCCCTTGGAGCTCTGCTTGCACTAGATTAGTTAGGTTAGATAGTGTAGATGATTTCTGAACTATAGCATCGGACTTAAGTTGTAACTGGTTTGAACCATCAATACAAGCTGATTTATGGGATCCTGGTCTATGTTGATGGTGATGTTTTCCTCATTGTAACTTGTTATTTTATTTTTGTTTTCACTGTGTTTCATATCCTCTATAAAGAAAAACATGCATAGAGTTAGGACCTACTGTATATCAGTAACCTTCTCTGACTGAAAATATTTATCTAAATGTTTTCTTTCAATCTGTGTATTTGAGAATGATTTGATTCAGTTTAAGCATAGGAATGTTGGCATTCCCTCATCTTATTGTTTAGCTGAATATCAGTCTTGAATGTTATGTTCAGTATTAGTTAAGTAGAGATGAACTTTGGAAGATATGGTGTGCCCTGGTCCTAGTTTCATTCCCAAAGACTGTCTGAATGTTTCCCTTGGAATGTGTTAAAAGCTGGCTAGTTTAGAAGTACTTACCAGATCTTAGACCATTCTGTGTTATCTTTGTGTTTCCCCCTGTTTTTGTATGTTTTCTATTGAAAGTGTATAAAGGGCTGGATATTTTAAAAGTACTTACCAGATCCTAGGCTACTCTTTGTTTTGCATCTGTTTAACTTTCCTTCTTTTTGTACCATTTCATTCCATAAATCAATCTTCAAAGAGATCCTAGACATAGATGACTTTCCCCATGGACCATTCGTAAACCTGCTGTTTCGATTAAACCCTATTATGACTCCATAGCCCAATGGACTAAAACTTGTAGTTACCTACCTTTCTGGTTGAAGCTTGTTCTTTTGCTTGCAACTTCTCACTTTTGAAACTCTTTGCATTCAGAACTTTCCCCTCAAACTATTTTCATGCTCAGCCATCCAAAAAACAAACAAACCCTTGGTCTTCATAACTAGCCTAACATTATTACCCCAAATTTCAAAGACAAATCCATCTTTACACTCATTGGAGAGATCCCTCTCCAGATTCAGGAGGGATAGATCCTAGGATCCCAAAGTGGTTGAAACGATGTTGTTTCTATAATTGGACTCTGCCAGTGTTGCTAATAAATTACAGATACCTAACATTTATGGCGACTCCGCTGGGGAGAATCAGAGATCATTGGTTATATTAACAACTGAACCACCAACAACTAACATTTCTGGCGACTCCGCTGAGGAATCCAAACCCTATAATATTTGTTGTGTTCTACCACACTCTTAGACAGAGTCTGGAAAGGGCTAGGTAGCCTCCAGATCTCATCCTCTTTCAGAGGTGACATATCTGGTTAATGCCCTCCCAGTCAATCTCTGGTTTGAGTTCCCTTGAACACTTCACTTCATAAAAATTTGTGAGTATAAAGTAGCCTTTCAAGCACTACCAAGTAATGGTAATCATGATGAAACTTGTTTGAATCAGTGAAAAACTAGGTAAATCCTAGGATTCTGTCAAGACTTTGTCTAACCTTGAAAGATAGGCTGACTTAGCCATAAGAGTAAACTGTCTTTGTCTCATAACCGTAGCTAAGTTTTGAAATAGAGGTAGGATATTCTTAGAACCACACAATAGAAAATAACTCAAAAAAACCTAAAAACATTTCAGATTGGTATCCAATAAACATGGTGGTGGGCCATAAGACCTTTTACCTCTGAAAAGAGCTAAAAACTTCCACTTGGAGATTCCACAATCCTTAACAGACCTTAAGACTCCACTTGGAAGAACCTTTATCATTATAATATCTTTCAAACTCAGTTAGAAGACTGTAGGATTTAAATCACTCAAAACAGACTTGTTAAACCTCTCAAATATTTTCATACCTGGTTGAACTTGTCTTGTTTATTTGGGTCTGAAAATCACAACATAGTGGCTCCTAGAAAGATTCACACTAGAGCCTATCCTGACCCCGATCCACTTGAAGTAGTTGATAACCCAGAAGGCATCCTTTGTAAGTCTCCTAGGATTAAATTATCAACTGTCTTCAGGTCACCCTTGAGAGCTAATTCAGTTCCTGAAAATATTTCAGCTCTACCACAATCACAAGTTGACTTGGTTAATCCATTTAGAACTAGGTCCCTTGGTGATTTGGAACAGCTAGATTCTGAGTCTTCGCTTTCTTCTCCTGAAACGAGTGAACCTCTTGGTAACAGAGAAACAACACCTACTGCTTTGCATTTCCTTCACAACTTAGGGGTCTCTCATCCAATATCAGCTCAGCAATCTATTCCTGGTCCATCCACTTCTACTCACCCAACATCCACTGTCCAAACCACTCCACTTCAGCCCAATTTTCCTCTTGTAAATCCACCTCCACCTCCTACCACGGCTGCATGGTATGCTCCCCTAGTCCTTCCTGTACCACTAGTCAACCTTCCACGGGACTATCAGAACAAAATTCCATTATATGATGCTGACGATGCTACAACCGCATCACAACATGTGGATAAGATGAATGACTACTTTGACAGAAATGAAATTGATGATGATTCTGTCAAGATTAGATTATTTGCTCAGAGCTTTGGGGGAGAAGTAAGAAAATGGTTTAAAGTTTTAGCCCCCCGTAGTATAAATGATCTCCAAGCCTTCCATCAGACCTTCTTAAACAAATGGGAAGTGAATAAGAATCCTCTCCAAATCCTCTCTGATTACAAAAGCCTCCATAGAAACACTGGGGAAAGTGTACAAGCTTATTGTACCAGATTTAACAGTGTATATAATGCACTCCCTCTAGAACAAAAACCTCCACAGGGCTCAGCTTTGAACAAGTTTCTTGAAGGGTTTGACTCTTGTTACACCATTTTTTGGTCATCTAACCTATTATCATTAGATGGACCCAAGTACACCATGTAAGACCAATTTTACCCTAAGTAAATTTGCTTTCACTATGTAAAATAACTTAATAAACCACATTTATTAGGTTGTTTATGGTCTAAACAGGAAACCCCAAAAGGAAATATTAAAGAAACCTATTTTGTTTAATTTTCCTCAAGGAATAATTAATTAAACCATAATTTAATTATTATTCCTAGCCATGTTTAACCCAAAAACAAAGAAATTAATTAGATAAACCTCTATTTATCTTATTATTTTCTAGGAATAATTATTTAAATATTATTTAGATAATATTCCTTGTTAAATATGACCAAATCACCCACAAATAATTAAATAAATCATTATTTATTTAATTATCCTTCAACCACTTCCTTAAAAAGATAAATAAATCATTTATTTATTTATTATTAACAAATAAAGGGATTTGACCCAAGTCAAACACTTTTTCCCTCCAAAAAATATAATAAAATATTCCATAAAAGGTGGATCTAGATTTGGTTAACATTATTTTAATCATGCACCAAGATCTAGAATGACCCAATATTTTGTTATAAATAGGAGGGTTTTCTCTACCATTCTTGACCTTTTGTTGCCTATTAGATCACTCTGGATCTATACACTTGGTCACATTTTTCTACATTATTTGCTGTGTGAGCTCCCTTTGAGTTCTATCTTTGTCTGGGTTTTCTACACCAACAAGGGAGAGAGATTCTAGATCTGAAGTGCTAAGGACTTCCAAGAACCCATCCAATTGAGGAGAATTGGATACGCCTTCTTGTTTTCCTCCCAGGTGCCCTTAATACAAAAATTATTTCAAAAATTGTTCTTGTCTTGTCTATTGGTATATGGAGCAAACCCTTCTTTTTACTTCTTAATGTCTTTCTATGCATAGATCTGGTTTTTGGCAGCTCTTTTCTTGAACAACTAACTGCAGATCTGAAGATATTGGCAGCCAATTTTGTTGTTAGGGCTATTAGTTATGCGTAGCTAAAGTGGTCCTTTTCCGTACACTTCGACAAAGGATTCATACTAACAAATGGCGACTCCACACGGGTTTTAAATTACGACCACTGTCGTTTTTCATATTCCTGCATATCCAGTTACTCAGACCCTAGGGTTTCTTTTCAGCTGTTTATTTTTCCTATTTTTATGTTGTTTTTCTCACATAAAACCCTAAAAAATTAAAATTTTTAACTTCCACGTGTTTCTGGCCCTCTTGCGCAGGTAAGCGACATCAGCTGCAACTGAGACGGCAACTTTTCCGAAAATCTGCCGCTGAGACCACCGGAACGGGAGGTCGCACTTTTCAGCCCAAAAATTGCGACCTGGACCTCCAAGTCGCACTTTTCAGCCTCTTTTCTGCGGCCTGCACTGAAAACAGATCAGAACTTGCGACCTGCCAATTTTTCAGTGGTTTTTCTGCAATTTTTCTGGGTTTTGCTGAAGCTTCTGTTAGGGTTTTCCAGCCTCTGTCTCAGCCCGCTTTGACCTAGTTCTGATATGTTTTTACTCATCTAAGTGGGAACCTAGCCCTCTAGGGCTTCAGTACCCTCCACTTTTTGTGGAAGAGTTTTAGTTGTTTCAGCTGTCTGTTTTTCAGAGTTTCAGCCTTCCCTTTTTCAGATCTGATACCTCCTCCTCAGATCCCTTTAAATCAACCTTTCTTCCTTTCAAATCACCTCTTGTCGTTTTGTTTGGACCTCTCTTTAGGACCTCCTCCCTGTCATTTCCGCTTTTTGCTGATTTCCTCCCTTTTTCCAGCCACCTTTCCTCTGTCTCTTGGCTGTGATCTGCACCTATTTTCAGCAGCTTTATCCTTTAGATCCCTGTCCCTCCCGACCTTAGATCTATTGGCCTCTTTTTAGTGTGTTTTGACTAGATTTTCTCCCTCTTTTAGATTAGTTTTGAGAGACCCGCCTTTTTGGGTTGAATCGATGCAATCGTAGCTGTTAATTTTCTGTTATTTCAACATTATATATTGTTCTCTGCAGATTTACTTTCAGTTATGCAGCACACTTTTTCTCTTGCTCTCAAAACGAAAAGGGTTTAAAAATTAAAATTAACGCATGCCACACACTCACCCTAAGCGAAGAAGAGCTTGGTTTACACCGCCAGGCAAAGACTTTAAAATCAATTGACACTGCACCTATCTGCCCTTGTTTCGACATTGTAATCACTTGATTCTGCACCTCCTTGCCCTTGTGGTCGTTCTTCTTCCCCTTGTGCCGAGTTTGTGTTGTCATCATTGCGCCCCCAAGGCGCACTTCCTGGAGACTTCTTGGCCTTCGCCCTCAGTTTCCGGTCGATCGACCTGCTCCGTCCCGCCGTCGTCGAGCCAGTCCTCCTTCGAGTCCGCACTCCGACTCCTCTTCTGATTCATTGGGTTCTCCTTTTACTTACGGTTCTCCCCCTGTCACCTTCACTATGTCTGGTCCAGGGCCTAATACTAGCGGTAATCCCGGCCCTAATGCCGGGACTGCTACTAGCGGAACCACCATAGGAACTACATCGGCTGCGCCCTTGCTCCCCTTCATGGCAGGCCTCAGCCTCCCTGATTTGGACCAGTTGACAAATGACCCTATACACCATGACGCTAGTTGGCCTGCTATGCTGACAAAGCTCCCTTCTGACATCCCCAAGTTTGAAGGCCTTGCTGGAGAAGATCCTTCAAATCATGTTCGATCTTTCCACATGTGGTGTTCATCTACCTCCATTACCGATGACTTTGTCAATCTTCGGTTGTTCCAACGAACGCTTACAAGCACGCCTTCTAAGTGGTATGTTGATCAGCCCACTTCCTCTCATACCACCTTTGCGACTCTTGCGTGGGCTTTTTTATCTTACTTCCAGCTTCCCCTTCGTTATGACACTGGTATCGAACTTTTGACTTCTTTCTGTCAATCATCTGCGACCCGCCTATCCGATCATGTCCAGGAATGGCAGAGAAGAAAGAGCCTATGTCAATCCCCTACTTTCGAAGACTGTGTCTACATGGACTGGTTCCTTAGATCTTTGTTGCATCCTATCGGGAAAGATGTCGCATCGCATTTTCCCCAAACCGGAAAAGCCACCCTCCAACTGGCGCTAAAATATGACTTGATCTACACTTAGACAGGTTATGCTTATACCGTTCTACCTGACCTCCCCAGACCCGGTGGTTTCAACACACAGGGGGCACCTAATGCCACCGACGGTATCGTTGGTGCTCTCTCTCATCCATATGCCCAACCTCCCATGGGTTATGGTTTTCCTGGGGGAGGGGGCAGCACCTCCCGCACTTGTCCCCCTCCTGGTAGCACGTATCCAGGATACAACATACCTCCTCTTTTGGCCCAACCTCCTGCTCACCATACTGTTACCCAACCCCCTTATTATTCGTATCCGCAGTTTGGTGCTCCAGCTCCTCCAGCATCAACACCTCCGCCTCCCTTGCCTTCTCAACCCCTGCAACAGCAGTCACCGCCCCCTCAAGCGCAGGTGGATGCACAACAGGGATTCGTGGCTACCCAACCACCTGACGGATAGGTAGCCACTCAACCTTCCCCTTCTGGTTCCTCCAATTACCAGATCCTCATGATGAACTCCGATCCACCTCTAACCATCGACCTTAACCTTCAAACTTGGTCTCGCCAATACCCCACACCTTCCGCTCAGTCTGCCCCCAAGTCCCCTCCTTCAAGTTCTACAGAGCCTCTTTCGACATCCAATGGTCCCTTGCATATCCCTCAGCCCAAAGTTGAGGTTCATACCAAGATTCCTAAGGGACCATTACGCCGAAATGCTGCTTCTGGTCGAGCTGCTCATTCATATAGCATAGTAGATGCTTTGGCGCAGTCTGCTGCTGCCATTTCCACATTGGAACTCCTCCAGTCGTGCCCTTCCCAAAAGAAGGCTATGCTATCTGCCATGGGCGCTGTAGATCCTGCTGATGACCAAGTGATTGTTTTCGACGCCCATCAATCAGAACATCCTCCTCTTCCTGCTTCCGTCGCCTTCCAAATCCCAGTCAAAATCCGGAACGCTAACATTTCCCGGTGTATAATTGATGAGGGGGCATCCACCTGCGTGATGTCCACTTCTTTTTGGAAGCAACTCGGATCTCCTGAGTTGGCCCCTTCCACGATCACCCTTCGAGCGTGGGATGGCCACGCCTCCCAGCCCATTGGCCTCTTCCGTAATTGTCCTATCACTCTTGTGGGTAAGACTGTTTGCATTGACGTCGAAGTCATCGACGCCCCTCTAGATTAAAACATTATCTTGGGGCGGAGCTACACCTATGCTATGTCTGCTGTCCCATCCGTGGTTTTCCGCAAGATGTCTTTCCCTCATAATGGAAAGATAGTCACCATTGACCAGTTGACATATCATGAGCCAAAATCTCAGACCTCACCTGAGACGACCATCTCTTCTGTAGCCAACAAGCAAACCATCGATTCCTTGACCAGTGTCTCTCCTGGCGTCTACAAAGACTCCTATTTTCTTGGAACCTTCCTTGGTCTTCCTCCTCCTCCTATCTCTGACCCCAGCTCATCGAATGTTTGCATGATGCAATCGTCTCGGGCTGCTCTCAAGAAACTTGCTTCGGCTAGTCAGCAACCACGCTCTCCGCAACCTGCTCCTAGCCCTTCACCTGTAGCTGGTAGTCATGAGCCTCTTTATCCTCCTGACACGGTTCCTCCAAGCCTTAGCCATTTAGGAGCCGTCCCACCTGGCCATTACCCCTCTGGTCAGATACCGTTCCTAGCTCCCCCACCAGGAGTGTACACGGTACCGGTCATGGCCACCCTCTCTCTTCCTAACCTGACCCTTGGGATTCCCATCTGGTATCATGATCCTCCAGCCGCAACCCTACCTGGTCAACCCAAACATTCTATTGCTTTGACCCCAGTTCAACCGGTCCCCATAACTTCTCCCACTGCAACAGTGCCTTAGTCACCTTAACAGGAACCACCTCCTGTTGCGACCGCTTCGGGTAAGAAGGGAAAAGCTCGCAAGGGGGCATCAAAGGACAAGGCTGCCCCGACAAACCCTGCCCCTCCTCGGCCTCCAAAGCATACCATCCAGTGTGCTTTGTGTGATGTTGTCGGCCACGCCACCCATACCTGTCCTGAGTTGCTTCATCTCAAGCCCATGGTTAATGTCGCGTTCCCTGAGTCCACGGTCCCGGAAGCCTCTATTCCTTCCATGGCCGCAACCCAGAACCCAAAGACTATTCACACCCAACACCCCTGTGCTTTGTGCGATCTCCATGGCCATTACACCCATCTTTGTCCCCACCTCGAGGACTTCCGAACCTCTCTAGCTGCGGTCCACCAATTCAAGGCCAAGCACAATGAGTCCACCTCTCCCATATTTGCACATTTTTCTTCGGCAAAACTACCAGACATGACTGCTCCCATTGACATCCCCCCTCCTGATGTCGAGATGACGGAGCCTTCGTCCAGCATTTTATACCTATCATCATCCATGAGACCCTCGGGGAACATTCCCTCTGAACCCTCCCCTGTTGTTTCGCTTGACCTTACTTCAGCGATCACCTTGGGCTCAACATCGGTAGATCCTTTATCTACTTACTCTTCTGTCACCCCTTGTGACGATACGCATGTGAACCTCTCTTCTCATGATGATGATTCAGGTCGCTTCGCCACGTCAGGTGGTCTTTCTTCCACCAGTCACCCCATCTTCTATCACGATGACGACATTATGGAACAAATCCCCACCCTTGACTTTATCTATTCCCCCTTACATCGAACCCATGCGTTCACACCACATACACCTTGTGGCCATTACATTGAAACCCAATGTTTGGGTAAGGGGGCACCCACATTTGAGAGACCAAGAGAAGCAATTCTCCACAACTCTCCTAGTGTATCAGGTCGTGTTGACTTTAGTACCATTATTCTTCCACATTTAGAAGAACCTCTAGAGTCCCATATCACTTCAGATCACTCTAGGGATGATACCCCTTATCGTTCCCTCATCTTCCATCAGCAACCCAATCTCTTAGACATTGTTGTTGACCAACTTATGGGTTTTCTAGGTGAGCATCAGTTCATTATCTCCAAATCCTCTCTTTGGGATAGTGACACCAGGTATGCCAACCCGAAAACTTAAAGTCCATTTGCTCCATATATGTAGTACTAAAAGAGATTGGTAATCCTCCATTTCCTTTCTCAAACTGCATAACCATAACGAAAACAAATGGCACACCACATCATTAAAATGTGTTTAGATTCCCCTTTTTCTAAATATATTTTGGCATGACCACACCATGCTTGGGGGCACCTATGCCCCTCACCCATAAACCTCCTCAAAATCGAATTTATTCACTTGCAACACTCATACTAGGGGCACCATTTGGCCTCCATACTTATCCATGCTCGTGTTGATGTTCGTCGTGAGTTCCCATCTTGTACTCATGTTTTCATGGTCCCCCATTGGACCTTTACTGTGTGGCAGCACCATCAAGTCGCCCTTGTTTAGAGCATCCAAGTTGAGTCATCATTGCATTCATGGAGTCTATCCCGAGTCCCTTTGTACCCCGCCATAGCCCTCCATCCTTCATTGCTTGGTCTCTCTCTTGTGTCGCACATTATGACCTTCAGTCCCACTGTCCCCTATCCCTTATGATATTGTGTCAGTCGCTGCCATGTCATTCATGCCCTTTATGCTTTAGCAAGGGAAGTCGTCCATTCGCTACTCAGTCCCTTCCATTTCACCATCATCATTAGTGTCAGTCTGTCCGTCGCTCTACTATTTTCTCTCGTGCCGTAGTTGAGGATCTCTCATTGCCTCACCTATGGCGGACCTCCTTCTGTCGACATCAGCTCATTCATTCCAGAAGCCAGGTCTAGAGGGCGGTGTACCTTGGTTCCAGCTTCCACTATTGTTCGGTGCCTCGGATCAGGCAAAGGGATCTCTTCTTCCCCTTTGACTTGATTGTTTCTCTAGCTCCTTTCAGCATGATCGAGATCCGTATACTCGATGGTTCAGTGATCCAGCAGCAGCTCTTGATGATTCCCAGGTGTGTGTGAGATGTCTCAGCCCTCATGAGGGGGTGGCCCTGCAGGTAGCCCCCCACATGCCCGGATGACCTCTTCATTGCAGCCTTCGATGCATCTCCATATATTTGATGATGTCGGCCTTAGCCGCTTGCAGCGCTTCTTTGATTTACATATATCAATCAGATTTTTTGAGCCCTTCCCCGCTTATAGGGGGCATTTGGGTTGTATTTGTATCTCATGTACTCAGATATTATTGTATAAGTCCTGGCTGTTATCCCAAGCACAACATGTATGTGGGATTCCTCATTGTATTATTATCTGGCTCATGTTTATGCCGGTTGTACTTTATGGTTCGGTCCCTTGTTTACTGGACACACTATTCTTTTGTACTTTGTCTCGGCGGGCATAGGTATGCCTCCCCCGCCGCCTTTAGCACAAGTACCCTCTCATAAAAAGAGACTTGTTGCACCTGCGAGTCTCGTCTCCTCAGGGTCTAGTTCTTCAGCACACTTGTCTACCTTACATTTCTCTCTCTGACTTCCCTCTTGATGTTTGGTGATTGAGTTCTTACAACGTACTTCGGTCATACACTTTGCTCCTAACACTCGCACGCTGGGGGGCAATCTGTTACACCATTTTTTGGTCATCTAACCTATTATCATTAGATGGACCCAAGTACACCATGTAAGACCAATTTTACCCTAAGTAAAATTGCTTTCACTATGTAAAATAACCTAATAAACCACATTTATTAGGTTGTTTATGGTCTAAACAGGAAACCCCAAAAGGAAATATTAAACAAACCTATATTTGTTTGATTTTCCTCATGGAATAATTAATTAAACCATAATTTAATTATTATTCCCAGTCATGTTTAACCCAAAAACAAAGAAATTAATTAGATAAACCCCTATTTATCTTATTATTTTCTAGGAATAATTATTTAAATCTTATTTAGATAATATTCCTTGTTAAATATGACCAAATCACCCACAAATAATTAAATAAATCATTATTTATTTGATTATCCTTCAACCACTTCCTTAAAAAAATAAATAAATCATTTATTTATTTATTATTAACAAATAAAGGGATTTGACCTAAGTCAAATACTTTTTCCCTCCAACAAATATAATAAAATATTCCATAAAAGGTGGATCTAGATTTGGTTAACATTATTTTAATCATGCACCAAGATCTAGAATGACCCAATATTTTGTTATAAATAGGAGGGTTTTCTCTACCATTCTTGACCTTTTGTTGCCTATTAGATCACTCTGGATCTATACACTTGGTCACATTTTTCTACATTATTTGCTGTGTGAGCTCCCTTTGAGTTCTATCTTTGTCTGGGTTTTCTACACCAACAAGAGAGAGAGATTCTAGATCTGAAGTGCCGAGGACTTCCAAGAACCCATCCCATTGAGGAGAATTGGATACGCCTTCTTGTTTTCCTCCCAGGTGCCCTTAATACAAAAATTCTTTCAAAAATTGTTCTTGTCTTGTCTATTGGTATATGGAGCAAACCCTTCTTTTCACTGCTTAATGTCTTTCTATGCATAGATCTGGTTTTTTGCAGCTCTTTTCTTGAACAACTAACTGCAGATCTGAAGATATTGGCAACCACTTTTTTTGTTAGGGCTATTAGTTATGCATAGCTAAAGTGGTCCTTTTTCGTACACTTTGACAAAGGATTCATACTAACAACTCTGATATGACCTACCAGCTGAGAGAGAGATATTTTGCAACTCTCGAAGATATGCAAAGGGGTTCTCTTTCTGTAGAAGTCAACTTAATAGAGAAGAGAGCAAGAATGAGAAGTGAGAAAAAGGTATCTTTTAGAGAGGAATCCACGCCTTCTACTTCCACCTCAAAAATAGAGAAAATGATGGAGGAGATGATGAAAAAAATGATCATAATCAAGAGAGCACAAGAAAATCAAAATCAAACTGCTCCTCAAAATAGAAACCAGAACCAGAATCAGAATTTTAGAAGGAACCAACCTCCAAACAGATCTAGGGAAGAAGATCAACAGATCACTCCCCCCTTTCACCAAAACTATGTGAGTGAGGTTGAGGAAACAAATGAGATAATTGAGGAAGATGGTATCAACATGCTGGAGGTAGATAATGATGACATTCATATTCATTATGATAGGAAACAGGGTCTTTACACACCTTATGATGATAAAAGAGATGATGGTGAAAATTATTATCAGGACATGGAAAATTTCATCATAGAACCTCAAAGAGAATATGACCTTAGAAGCAAAATCAGTCAGCAACCTTCCAACACCAAAACCTTTGTCAAATCCTCACAAAAAAGCACTGCAACCAAGCCTAAAACTGTAAAAAATAAGGATAAAACAGTGGCTGTAAATTCTGGTAGTGATAAAGAGAAAGGCACACAAAACAATGAAAAACAGAGTGCAGATAGTAGTAGTACTATCCCTTCAGCTAGGGCTCCTGTTAAAACAGTTTTTTCAAATGTAAATAAGACAAATCAACAAGCTGATTTTGCTGATATAATGACAGCTAATAAGGCTGAAACCAACACTTCAAAGAATCAAATTCCTTTCAGCCTGGAACAGAAAATTTCAAGGATCAAAATCACTGTTCCCTTGACCAAGTTAGCTGCCCATCATGTATATAGGACCCAAATTTTGAAGGCTTTAAACGTAGAAGACAGTGAGGACACGGTCAATCTTTGTGATGACCAAACAGAGCTTATCTTTGGTTCAAAGATTGAAGGTAAATATTAGGAGGGACATGTTCCTCCCTTTTATGTGAGTTTAAACATTCATGACAAAATTTTTCACAATGTTATGCATGATTCCGGGGCTTCCCATAATTTAATGCAAAAAGCTGTAATGGAAACCCTGGGTTTAGAAATCACCAGACCTTACAAAGACCTTTACTCCTTTGACTCCAGTAGAGTAAAATGTTTATGATTGATCAAAGACCTTTGTGTCAGCTTAGCCCAAATCCCAGCCAAATGCTTAGTCATGGACATTGTTGTGGCTGATGTGCCCCCAAAGTATGGAATGTTATTATCAAGATCTTAGGGGGCTAAGTTGCAAGGGACTATGCAGATGGACATGACTTATGCGACTATCCCTGTTTTCAATCAAACTAGAAGACTTTACAGGGAATATCATATGCAATACACAGTCACAAGTCAAGACAGACTGCAAAACTCCCCTATATACACTGTAAGCATAGAACTTGATTCATTTATCCTGTTTAATGATGAAAAACTTGGTGAGCAAGTCACTTTAACAGAATATACGGTCGATAGGGAGGAAGAAAAACATAGCGCATAAGTGTCAAAATAGTTTGCTGCACTTAAAAATGTTAGCAGACCAAACCAAGGTCTTGAAACACAAGCCATGAGTCCACTTCTCCTAAACCTTGATGCTCAAGAAAACTCTCCTCCCCCTAACGAAAAACCTGAAGAGTCAAAACAAGTTCAAATAAGTGTTGCATGTCATAAAAAGTCAGCGAACATATTAACGGAAGAGGACAGTAACCAAGGTGAAACTGAAAACAGTCCTTTGTGGAGTATGTATTTTGATGGATCATGCACTAAGAACAATGCAGGTGCAGGTGTTTGGATCATTAACACTGAAAACAACCACATAGAAAGCATTTCCTTCAAATTTAACTTTCACTGTTCCAATAACATAGCCGATATCCCTTTTCTTAGGCTTACAGCTACTGAGAAAGTTAGGATCCACAAGAATCAATGTGCACGGGGATTCAGAGTTAGTCATTAGGCAGGTCAATGGGGAGTATAACGCAAATCATCCCAGACTTAGGGCCTACCGAAATGAAGTCATGGACCTTTTAAACACTTTCAAAGAGTCCAAACTGATTTTTGTCCCAAGAAAGAAAAGTAACGCAGCCCACAGCTTAGCCTACGCATCCAGAACATGCCTGATGCCATATAGCACCAAAGACTACACAACTCAGATAAAATTTAGAACAGGTGTGCCCGATAATGAGAAGTATTGGCAGGTTTTTGACAATGATAAACAAATAGAATACTTCATGCAATTCAGGAATGAATTCAAACTAAACAGTTCAGATTCAGACTGTGAAACAGACTATAGTGAAGAAAATTTTCTTGATAAAGAAGAAGCGTCTCCTGAACTTGCGAATATAAATCTGTTGTCTAGTAGACTTGAAAACAAAACAGAGATGATTGCAGAGTCAGAAACAGATGAATTAGAGACCCTGCACTCTAAAGATGAGAGCTTGCCTAAGGGCCTAGCTCCTTTAGAAGAGTTGTTCGATTTCAATGATGTGGCAAATAAACCAAAACTGGAGCCTGTAGAGACTGAGGTGGAAGAATGCAACATTGGCAACGAAATTAAGCCGAAAATGATTAAACTATCCAAGACCTTACTAGCTCACATTAAAATCAAATATATAGAGTTGTTTAAGGATTTTTCTGATGTTTTTGCGTGGAGTTACAAAGATATGAAATCCTATGACACTGAAATAATACAGCACAAAATCCATCTCAAAGGAAGCCAAAAACCATTCAAACAGAAACTGTGCAGAATAAACCCTTCTCGGCTTCCTTTGGTGAAGAAGAAGATCATGAAAATGCACAATGCTAGTATTATTGTCCCTATTAGATATTCTGAATGGGTATCTAATCTGGTGTCTGTTAGGAATAAGACTGGAGAAATCAGGCTTTGTATAGACTTTAGAGACTTAAACAAAGCTTCTCTGAAAGACGATTACCCTTTGCCCAAGATGGACCATATTTTACAAAGGGTGGTAGGGTCTAGGAGAATTCTTTGCTGGATGGCTATTCAGGGTACAATCAGATCTTAGTATTCCCTGCTGATCAATTAAAGACAACCTTTACTACACCATGGGGCACTTTCATGTATGTGAAGATGCCTTTTGGTCTAATGAATGTTGGAGCAACCTTTCAAAGAGCCATGGACATAGCTTTCTCGGAAGAATTGGGCTTCTTCATCATTATATACCTTGATGATGTTACTGTGTTTTCAAAAATAGATGAAGAGCACTTAGAACATTTAAGAAAAATTTTCAAGAAATGCAGAAAGTTTGGGATATCTTTAAACCCCAAGAAGACACTATTTGGTCTCCAAGAAGGTAAACTTCTTGGGCACATTATTTCAGAGGAAGGTATAAAGATAGATCCCAAGAGGATTGAGGCCATATTGCAAATGTCTCATCCTCGAAACATCAAAGAGTTGCAATATTTCATTGGGAAGATTAACTTTTTGAGAAGGTTCATCCCCAATTTGGCTGAGCTCCTTAGGAATATCACAAACATGTTGAAGAAGGAGCAAGGGGTAAAGTGGACCTTGGAAGCAAAGAAGTCCTTTGAGTTGGTGAAACAAGCATTAACCAAAACATCGGTTTTGATAAGTCCTGGTTTTTCAAAGGATTTTTATATTTTCTCTTTTGCATCAGAGCACACCATAGCTGTTGTCCTCTTGCAGAAAAATCGACAGGGACAGGAGCAGCCTATTGCATTCTTTAGCAAGGCATTGAGGGATGCCCCTTTGAAGTATAAAATTATGGAGAAGCAAGCTTTTACTTTGGTTAAAGCTTTGAAAGACTTCAGAGTGTACATTCTTCACTCGCACATCATTGCCTTTGTCCCAAACTCGGTTGTTAAAGAAATTCTAACACAGGACCCAGATGGTAAGAGAGGTAAGTGGATTGCTGTTATCCTTGAATATGATTTAGAGATAAAACCCACTAAACTCATCAAAGGCCAAGGTCTAGCTAGATTAATGGCTGAATCCAATTTTGAAGTTCTTGATATTAATATGATTAATTCTTTTGATGATCAAGAAGAATTCTCGATTCCTATTGTTGAAGACCATTTTATGAATTCTCCTTGGTACGCTGATATTCTTTATGTTTTGCTGAATTTGAACACACCCCCTGGTTTGACCAAGACAAAGGAAAGATTCCTTAAATTGAAAGCTGTAAACTATTGCATTATAGATAGTTGTCTTTATTGGAAAAATGCAAGTGGTCTATTGCTTAAATGTTTTCCTGAGTTTGATGCAGAGAAGGTTAAATACCAGTTCCATGAAGGAGAGTGTGGAGGTCATTTGTATTGGAAAACAACAGCCAACAAGATTTTGAGGGCTGTTTTCTATTGTCCTACTCTTTTCCATGATGTGCACAAGATGATTATAACCTATCATAAGTGTCAACGTTTTGAAGGTAAAAGAAAGCTGTTACCCCTACCTCTGCATCCCATCACTGTTGAAGCCCCTTTTCAACAGTGGAGGCTTGACTTCATAGGAGAAATCCATCCTCCATCCTCTACCCAACATAGATGGATTCTCACTGCCACAGACTATTTCACCAAGTGGATAGAAGCCATACCTTGTAGGCAAGCCAATGACTCTGTGATTATAAAGTTCCTTGAGACTAACATTCTCTCTTAATTTGGCTGTCCTACCAAAATCATCACTGATAATGCAGTAGCATTTGGATCAAAGAAGATGGTTGAATTCTGTCACAAGTATCAGATAACATTGGGGAATTCCACGGCCTATTACTCTCAAGGTAATGGACTTGTTGAATCCTCAAACAAGAGCTTAGTGAAAATGATCAAGAAACTTTTGGAGGACAACAATAAGTCTTGGCACACAAAGCTGGTCCATGCACTTTGGGCTGACAGATTGACTTTGAAGAAATCCATTAACATGTCACCTTTTCAGCTTGTGTATGGTACTGATGCAATTTTTCCAAATAGCCTTGCTGTACCAGTGATGAAGTTCATGCAGGAGTTGCAAACTGAAGAAAATGATATGATCAGAAGAATAAATCAGACCATTCATCTTCAACAAACCAGAGAGGAAGTTTATGACAAAGAATTTTAGAAACAGGACACCATTAAAATGCTCTTTGACAGAATAACAAAGTTCAGAAATTTTAAGATTGGGGACAAAGTTTTAAAGCGGGACTCAAGGAGGGAAGAAAAGGGCAAGCATGGAAAGTTTGACAACTTATGGCTTGGCCCTTACTCCATTCACTCAGCTGTTGGTACTAATGCATTTTTATTACAAGAGTTGAATGGAGAAGAATTGTTTGGGGGTCCTGTCAATGACATGATGCTTAAACATTACTTCTCTTGATCCATCCCATGTGCTGAAAGCCTTTTTATTTTTTATTTTTTCTCATTGTGAATATCCCACCACCATTGCATTCAAGTTAGAAAAATAATAAAAAAATACAAAAAAAGGAAAAAAGAGAAAAGAGGGTAGATTGTCAAAACAGGAAAGGTATAGCCCCATACCAAAAAAAGAAAGAAGAAGAAACAAATTCTAAAAGTGTGCAAGCTCAAATGCCACTCCTGAAAAACACACTTCTAACTAGTCAAACAACATAATCTTGACTAGTTAGCTTTAAATTTTTTGCTGATAGGATAGAGAATTCGATTGGCCAAACTGTTTAATCTTGGCTTATCAGTAGATAGATTAGGATAGAAATGAAAGGTTCAAACAAGCTCAAAACCCGAACCTAAAGTTTCCAAGCAAGAGATGACTCAAATCTGTTCTATTTTCTGAGTCATAAAGACGTAAATCTGGTTCTAATCAGCTCAAAATATGAACTAGAAAGAAAGAAAGAACAACTCAAACAAAGTCAAAACAGAGCTGAAATGAAGAAAGGCAAGTGACTCTAACAAGCCCAAAACTTGAGTCACAAAAAAGAAGAAGGATGCTTCGAAATTTCAGATTTCAAGCCTTCAAAGTTTTGTTTCAGTTTTATGCAAAAAAATTTCCATGTGCAACTGTCTTTATGCCTTGGATCCACAACAAACTAGACTATCTAATCCTAGTTTGACTATTTTTGAATTGTTGTTGTAGAATTTAGAGAATGGAAATCTGTTGGACAGCTTAATCCCAACAGATAGTAGAATAGGTAGAGAAGCATCTGAACTCAAATGTTTAATCTAAGTTCAGGGAGAAATAAGGAGTAGAATTAGATTATTTTTCCTGCTTTCAAAGGAATAAAATGTTGTAAAAAGAGTTTGCCAATCCAAGTGCACTCTAATGAAGAAAAAAATGTTAGATCAGTAGGATTGGGTAGGTAGAAGTCTGTATTGATGAAGATCCATTTGTTTCATAACTGCTTATATTTTTTTAGAGCACATCATCCTAGCAAAGGAAGAGTAGCCCAATGGATCAGGCACAAGTCAGCCTCCCAGAGAATGCAAGTCTGCGGTTCCTTATGCCTTCAAGAAGGCACCATCCCCAAGTGGAGCCACTGTTAGCCAGCTATAAAATTTGTTATACCAAATGCTGGCTAAAAACTTATTGGAGCCTCCAAGGAACAATTTTTATTGCTAAAAAGTGTTGGCTCTTGAAGACTCTTGAAGGCCTCCCGCCTTTTCCTCTATCCCAAATCTTCATTACTATTCCCTTTTTTATACTGAGAAATTCTGCTGAAATCATGAGAAGAAACTGCTCCAAAACCATCATTTTTCCCCTCCCCCTCTTCCAAAATAACCTTCATTTGCTCCCCTTTTTCTCCATTAAATCCCATTTGTTTTCATGATTCTTCTTTTTCCCCTCATGAAAAACACTTTTATAAGGTTTGAAACCCACTTTTAAACCTTACCGAAACTTTCAAATCCCTTTGAAAACATTGAAAAAACCATAGAAATTCATGTTTTTATGACAGGATTTAGCCCCTTTGGCCAAAGCCCCTTAACCACTTCCCCACATGTGCCTTTGCCATAAAAACCAAGCGCTAACCCCCTCGGCGCTTATCGCATCAGAAATATCCAAATGCGCAAGTCTTGTGCTATGATTAAAAAATTCTGATTGCGATCATGCCTTGTATTAAAAATCCCCGATGCGATTTAAACCTTGTATTGAAAAACCCCCGATCCCATTATTGTTTTATATATCTCTGGTGGGCCCACCTTCGGCGCTTATCCTTTCTATTTTTCCTTCCTGATCACCTTTTTCCTTTGTAAAATATAAAAAACCCACTTTTCCAAAGTTTGAACTAAAACGCCCAAACCACGTGCTGAAATATTTTAATGGGTTGATCAAAAAGACCAATCGCGTAATCGCGATCAGAATATTCAAATGGGTTGATCAAAAAGACCCGCATCAAAGTTACGATGCGATTAAGTCTTATATATAATACTCCTCATGCCAATCGCAATCGGCATATCAGGCAGGCGCGTTCCTTTGATACTTAAGAAAAGCTCCGATGCGATTGTTTTTTTTCAATAAGTCCCGCGATATGTTCTACACCGTCGATCTGTTGTTTAAATTTGACGGTGGAGCGCTAATCGCACTCCCCGCCCTCCTCCGATCGAAGATCGTCGCAATCGCAAGTTTTCATGAGGTGTTCCCCGATCGGTCCATCGCAATGTTTGCGATGTGATTGATCGCATCACTCCGATCACATCGCTCTCTCGATCCTCCGATCGCATCGCTCTCTCGATCCTCCAATTGCATATCCCCTCCGATCACTCACCCTCCTCCGATCGCATCGCAAGTTAGTTTCTCCGCGTTGTGATTTCCCCCCCCGCTCCGATCTCCGATTGCGATTGATCCCCCGGTCCCACCACTTCTTTCCTCCGCCCATTCCTATAATAAAGGGCCATTTCCTTTGTTAAACTCAATTTTTGGTTTTATTTCATATTACAAAGAAATGTCGCCAATAGCATCGGAGAATTTGTGTCATATGTGTATCCCTCCGCCTCGTCTCCGATTGCAATTTGCGATCACCACGTAGGTCCCACCTCGTACGTCATTCCCATCGTATTTCCATTGCATTTCACGCATTTCCTTTGCATTTCCGCCAAAGTCCAAAGTTTCATATTTTGCATTAAAATTTCATGTTTCATATGTTTTTCACTCATTTCGTATATCATTCTCACGGTTTTAATCTCCGCCGTCGATTTTCGTCATTAGACCACGATCAAACGGTCCACAACGCACTTCACCACCAAACCCTATTTGTTCGTTGTTTTCACCATTCCACTGCATTATTCACCATTTTTCATTCTGAACCACCACCATCGCACTATCATTTCCTTCGCCCTCTGTATAACATCCGCCATCCCATGCATTGATTTATTAAATAAGATTTGTGTTTTGCAGGATAAAAGCAGTAGAAGACCTCCATTATTTTCAGTTCCTGCTATAGGGACAGAGAGCACAGAAAATGACCACTTTTTAGAAAATAAATCATGGAAGAAGACCAAGAAAGAGTTCTTGACAGGACTTGCATTCAAGAACAGGGTTGGAAGCACTGTAAAGTCTTCCCGAGGCCATTTAAAACGTAGTTTTCACGGAAAGAGATATAAATGAAGCGTCTGAGAGTTCAAGGCACAGAAACTAAGTCATCAGGACAACTTCATCAGCAGATTACTCTTCAGGACGGAGTGCCCATACTGTTTTTAATCTACGCCGTGTTCCAGAGAAGTTCTCCGCCTTGACCACAGTCCGGAGTTACCAAAGCATTTGTTTCACAGGTATGGCAAGCCCGAGCATCATTATTCTGCCTTTGTGCAATTCTACAGGCCACTAAAGTAGGTACACCAAAGACATACCTAGAGTAAATGGAAGCCTGAAAAAGACCACTCCATCAGCCAAAGAGTTACTTCTGCAAGGAAATTCAATGCAAAACACATATGCGGAGTAACCCTAACATCACACAGAACCACGGAGGACAGTCAAGCTCCCACAGAGCTTGATCTTTAATGAAAATCATTCAATGCAGAAGATATGTTTGTAAGTTTCTAGATTGAGCTTCTCAAAGGCCCAGAAGCCATTAAATCTGTATTAATTGTAATGATAGATCTTTCATCAGATCTGACCTCCTCATCCTTCTATATATACTGCTGTAGAAGATGAGTGAGGGGTTGGTTGCAGAACTTTGAAACACATCTGAGCTTGAGACTTCTATCTGTACATAGTGCTCACTAGCCCTTGGAGCTATGCTTGCACTAGATTAGTTAGGTTGGATAGTGTAGATGATTGCTGAACTATAGCATCGGACTTAAGTTGTAACTGGTTTGAAGCATCAATACAAGCTAATTTATGGGATCCTGGTCTATGTTGACGGTGATGTTTTCCTCATTGTAACTTGTTATTTTATTTCTGTTTTCATTGTGTTTCATATCCTCTATAAAGAACAACATGCATAGAGTTAATACCTACTGTATATCAGTAACCTTCTCTGACTGAAAATATTTATCTAAATGTTTTCTTTCAATTTGTGTATTTGAGAATGATTTGTTTCAGTTTAAACATAGGAATGCTGGCGTTCCCTCATCTTATTTTTTAGCTGAATATCAATCTTGAATGTTATGTTCAGTATTATTTAAGTAGATATGAACTCTGGAAGATATGGCGTGCTCTGGTCCTAGTTTCATTCCCAAAGACTGTCTGAATGTTTCCCTTGGAATGTGTTAAAAGATGTCTAGTTTAGAAGTACTTACTAGATCTTAGACCATTCTGTGTTATCTTTGTGTTTCCCCCTATTTTTGTATGTCTTCTATTGAAAGTGTATCAAGGGCTAGCTATTTTAAAATTACTTACCAGATCCTAGTTTGCTTTCATGTCCTTCTTAAGTGTTGGTCAAAGGCTGGCTAGTTTAAAAGTACTTACCAGATCCTAGGCTGCTCTTTGTTCTACATCTGTTTAAATTTCTTTGTTGTTGTACCATTTCATTCCATAAATAAAACTTCAAAGAGATCCTATACATAGATGACTTTCCCCATGGACCATTCCTGAACCTGCTGTTTCGATTAAACCCTATTATGACTCCATAGCCCAATGGACTAAAACTTGCAGTTACCTACCTTTCTGGCTGAAGCTTGTTCTTTTTCTTGCAACTTCTCACTTTTGAAACTATTTGCATTCAGAAATTTCCCCTCAAACTGTTTTCATGCTCAACCATCCAAAAAACAAACAAACCCTTGGTCTTCATAACTAGCCTAAGATTATTACCCCAAACTTCAAAGACAAATCCATCTTTGCACTCATTGGAGAGATCCCTCTCCGGATTCAGGAGGGCTATATCCTAGGATCCAGAAGTGGTTGAAACGATGTTGTTTCTGTAATTGGACTCTACCAATATTTCTAATAAATTACAGATACCTAACAGGACACAGTCCATTCTTTTCTGCAATTTTATAAATGTTGGAGATGTCATTTTAGTGGATTTATGCACTATTATTTCATGTGATTTGTTGTATGTTAATGGGAGAATATTTCATAATGCTGATATGATGTCATATGGCTGAATTATGAGCCTAATGGCTGATCTTCAGTGATTCCTGGGAAAAACTGCGCAATTTTGGTTGCTGGGTTTTCATGTTGTAGCATCTCTTGTCTTTAGCTGATTTTTAACTAGTCAGCTTCGTGGGAGATCCATTTAAGGTCCTTAAACACATTTTTTTCAGCTAAAATTCAGCATGGAGGTCCCCCATAGCCTAATATAGGGAATCCCAGCCCTGTTATGCGTTATTTTTTCACTCTTTCTTATACAACGTTTTCCCTAAGCCTGTTGCAGAATTTCCTGAAGTGGAATTTCTCGCTTCTTCCTTGGATGGTTTTTTCTACTCTTTGGAATAATTTATTAGATATGAATATATAAGAATCCCAAGGGCTAAAAACTCAATTTTTAGTGTGTTATTCCCATCCTTGCTATGTTTCACAGAGTCTAAAACGAGCCAGGTAGCCTCTGGATCTCACCCTCTCCCTAGAGGTGACACATCAAGTAAAAGCCCCTTCAGTCTATCTTTGGTTTAGAATTTCTGGTGCATTTCCATACTACTATAAATCCATAGAGGAATATCTCAAGATATTACCTATTGAGCCTAATTTTCCCCATTTGGGATATTACAGTGGTATCAAAGCATGATCTCTGGCACAACCTATGAGATCAAGCTATCAAAGAAGTGCTGAGAAGAAGAAGAAATCTGGAAGCAGAAAGTATGGAGAGGATGAGATTACTCTCATCTCTTTTCAGATCTAAGAAGAACCTCTCCAAGGAGGTTGTGCAAGAAGTAGAAAGAAGAAGCAGTGAAGCTCCCAAGGAGTTTCAAGAAAAAGAAGATCTTCCAGTCAGATCCTCAAGATATATGCATGAGGAACATCCAGAATCCTCATCTTACGGATATGTGCACTCATCCATATCATCAAAGCCTCAACATTTTTTTAGTGACTCCTTCATGAAGAGGGAAAGAGAAGGAATGAGTTTATCGGATGCACTGCCAAGGGTCAGATCTCCTTTGGGTGAAGGGTCCTCTTCTCAAGAGGGAAGCTGCAGTGAAACCTTTATGAGGTTTCAAGAGAAATAAGAAGACATGGGGATCCCTCCTTCAAGAGAAGAAAAATCTCTAAGGTCTCCTATTGAGGATGAGGCATGTTCCCTCTCTGAAGAAAAGGCTAGGGGTGATAGTGCAAACATAGCAAGAGGACCTCTAGTACTGCATGAAGAAGAAGAAGGAGCAATTGCTCCAAGGAGAGAAGCTCTTAAATTTTTGCAAGGAGCTCCTAAGATTCTCACACATAGATATTATGGCACAATCCATGGGTAGCATGTGCCATACTTATCAGATGGTGAGATCTTGAATATTGCAGAAGACAGAGGGAAGGGCAAGCTTCAAATGGTGAGAAAATTTTTCCCCTTTGTATTTTAGAAACATGTTGCACAAGGAAGGCTGAAAGATAAATGCAAGCAAAAAAAGGAAATATCAGTCCCTAAATCTTCTCATGATCTATGCCTTGATGTCTCCTTACTTGAAGGAATTCCATCGAGGAGTTCTCGTGATGAGCAGAAGAAAAAAGTGTTCCCTCAACCTTGTGCATCAATGTCATCTCTTCCCAAGGGGGAAACCATCACAGCGCTGGAGACTTTGGGTAAGATGCATGCTTATGAGAATAAAATTTCATTTCATGGTTGAATGTATTTTCTTACTTCATATTTGCATCCCATGACTCCTAAGAGGAGTGTTATACCATACAAGCTTCATGGCCAACTATGGGTCAAGATTGTTCTCAAACATGGCCACTCCCTTGATGGGCTAAGGGAGATTCTACACGATCATGGGTGCTGTATTAAGGCACCAAATATAATTCTCACTTTCAGCCATGGTGAGATGAAGGGAGAAGAAAGTAAGTGGCTTGTGAACCACTTACAACATTCAGATTTGATGTAGGAAAGGGACAACCTGCGCTAGTTCTTGTTGGGTGAGTTTAAAAAATCCCCAAATTTTCTGATTTTCTTGTCACATGCCTTGTATCTCAAGCGAAGGTTGCATAAGAAGAAGGCATGGGCATTTGGGTTGACAAGGAAGAGGTATCGACATCACATGATAAGCTCCATGTCCATACAATTACTTTTGCCTACAATGTATGTACATGTGTTTTTGTTTAAGATGCATTTCATAATCTTGTATGTACTTGGGCTTGGGAGAAATTTCAATCTTCTCATGGGTTGGCATAAGGGGAATTGTTCATATCATGATATTGATGCCCCATGCATGAGAGGAGGGATGACAAATTGGGTGAATGTGTTCATGGTGGATGAGATCTCCCATATCTATTCATTCTTCAAGAGGAGGATAGAATACTACATGGTTGCTTTATTGTGTATCTTATTTCTTTTTACAAAGGGCCATGTATCAAAGTTATGTCATGAAGGAAGGTCCCTCACATGGAAGAACTTAGAGCATGACATGTGTTGTTTGAATCATATTCAACCAACACCCATTATCCTCCACTATTCTCAAGCTTTGAAGAAGCTTTGGTGCAACAAGAAGGTGGTGGGATGGCCACCTATTGCACTATGGTTTGGAGTAGCATGGGGAGTGCTTTGAAAGAGGGTTACATCAACGTTGTCAAAGAGGCATGGGCCATGTAGAGATGGATCAGAAACTTGACTCTTAGGGAGGGTTGAATCAGCCCACACTTCCTTCTCTTGATGAAGGAAATGGAACCATGCATCTCTCCCTTAGTTGGAGAAAGATTATTGGTGTAGAATGTTGGCCACCTATAAAAATTTGTCATATAAAATGGTGGCTAAATATTTTTAAGCCTTCAAGAGATATTTTCCTTCGAAAAATTATCATCTTTTGAAGTCTTATGATGATCTTTAAACTTTTAGTTAATCTTCACTACTATTTCCCTCTTTATCCTAAAGAACCTGTTGTTTGCCAAGAGAAAGACTGCTTAAAACTCCATCTTTCATCACTTTTACCCCTCCTTTCACTCATTACTGAACCCCATTTTCATCCCTTTTTCAACCATAAAATCCCTCCATAAGCCTCATCTAACCTTCAAAATCACTCCAAAATCCCTTTAAAACCTTATATCTCCCCTTTATATGGTTTTAAAATGCATCCTTTTACCTATCGGAACCCTCAATTTGCCTCAAAAACTCTGTTTTTAGGCATGAAACACCCTTTTTTGCATATAAAGTTTTCTTTAGCCCCTGAGGGATTAACTCCTGTAACCCTCCACCTCATAAGACATACAGCCCCACAATCAGGCACTAAAAGGTCCTAAACCCCCATCATAACCCCACATTTCCTTTATTCCTTTGTATTTTCATATTCCCGATGTTTAAAATTTGGAAAAGATCTGGACCATTGATCATTACAAATCAATGGCCCTGGGCCACACAATATCCGCCTTGTCCATCTTGCCTTGCCTTTCCTCCTTCCAAAACTTTCCGCCCCATCTTTAATCTTAGCCGTCCATCGAAGAGATATAACGAAAAAGATCAAACTCGACAATCTTTTTCCCTTTTCCTCCGTTCATTTAACTCTACTCCATATTTTGATCTGAACCATTTGTTTCATAGATCCGATAGTCATGATCTATCTGGATCATTCATAAAACCCTGATGAACCAACTCGCTCCGCGACAAAATACCTGACGTAACCATGGGTCTCGCTTACCTCATTAACCCGCAGCTTCCTCCGTCGCACGCGATTCGCACCATTGGATATCAAGCCCCTGATCTAATGGTTTCTATCATGTTGTGCATTTTTTTTGCGCATGTGCTTTAACAACGGAAAAAAACGCGAAATAGGTGGTTTTGGGAGGACATGTGTTAGCAAGTGTACCGTATCACATTTTTTTGGAAAAAGTCTGAAACTTCCTCAGCTCCGCTCAAATACCATTTTGGTTTTCTGCCTTACCACTTATCCCCGCATCACTGAATTTTCAGCTTTTAATCTTGGCCATTGATTACTGAGATACGATGGCTCAGATTGTTTCCCGATGCTGAGTCCTTCGCCCTTCCCCTTTGCTCCCAAACACCTCGTCAAATGATCTCAACCATCAGATATTCTAATCCGATGGTCCTGATTTAATCCCCCCCATTTCATTTGCCATTTACCTATTCTCCCGAGTAGTTCACTAATGTTTAATCTACCGTCGATCTCTGAAGATCGAACAGTCCCGATTAAATTTCCTCCATTTCGTTATACCATTTCCCCCTTCGCATTATAAACTCCCGATCAATCTCAGTCGTTGATCAATCTAAATCAATGGCCCGGACTTAATCTTACCACCGTTCACTCAACCGCCTCCCAATTGAACCCATCGAGCAATCTCGATCGTCGATTAATCTGGATCGACGGCCACGATTTAACCTCGTGCCCAAACCACCCAAAGCAACCTTGAACCTATTCTTCACAGGTTTTATATAAATTTTGTGTGTTTTTGCAGGATACAAGGGTTTCTCCACAGTTTTAAAATAAAACGAATGGCAAGGGATGACGATTCCCCAGGCCATTATTCACGAAGAAAAGGAGTCTACAAGTTTTAAAACTATGAATTTTCCTGTGCCTAATGAGCATTGGTGATCTTATGAAACCGTTTACGCACCTGAAACACAACAAAACACAGTATACATCAAACAGACAAAGAGTATCAGTGTCATAGCATAAGATCAGTGCATAAAGGAAAATTTAATGATTTTAACTAGATTTTAAAGGGATTGGGGGCATAAATTCGAGAATCGAAGGCCTAATCCACAGATAAAAACAGTATGAAGACCAGAAGACAAAGATTAAGACTAATCAGGCCTAAAACACAAAATAAAGATAGATTAAGGTGTTTTAAGATAAAACAGAGAACATATCATAAAGAAGGCCTCCACTGCCACATCAGAGGCTAATTGAATCCTCTGTAGCTACCAAAAAGCCACCTGCAGCCTCAAAAAAATCAAAAGAAGGCATAGTTATTACCTATTCAGAAGATATTTGCCTAAAGACAACTGAACAGTTATTTCAACCAAAGGAACTTATTACAAACTGTCAGCAAAATTATTACAAAGATAAGAAAGAGCGTTGAAGTCAATCTTTTCATCCTTTAAGCCTAAAAAACTAAAAACAGAGTTATGACACAGAGTTTTTAATTGGATGCTTTCCTGCCTTATGCCTTGCATGGTTTTCAAGGCTAGTAATTGCATTAATTATAGAATTAATGATACTCAACCTTAGAAACTCCTCCACCTCCTCATTTTCTTATAAAATATACTTGAGGTGCATATTGTAAAGGGTTTGTCTCTGGATATCCGTTGCATGTAAATAGTTTTATGAAGCTGCCGAAGCTCTATAAATAATGGCAGAAAACTAGGTTGAGAAGAGAAAGTTTTCTGAGTTGTTAAGACTTTTTGGACTTGAAGATTGTACTTGTTCGAACATCAATATACGAGTCAAATTCCATCGGATCTTGGTCTACATTAATGGTGATGTTTTTCTTATTGTAAATTGTCTTCTTTCATGTTTAACATACTGTCCATTTTTCTCTGATAAACAACAGCAAATATAGAGCTAGGATTTACCCTTAAAACTACCCTACTCTCACTGATAAGATTTATCTCTATGTTTTCCTCCTTTGGGTATTTGAGAATGATTTAATATAATCTAAACTAGTTAAGGAATGTTGGTGAGCCCATGTCTTACTGCCTAAAATTTAAACATGTTTATTGAATGATATTTTCATTGCACGCTAAGTAGAGTTGGACTAGGAAAGTTTATGGTTTGTCATGTCTTCTAGTTCTTTCTCCAAAGGTTGTTTGAAGGTTTCCCTAAGAGTATGCTAAAGCAGGCTTTGATTTTAATGCATCTTGATTGATCTTAAGCTGCACTTTGTTTACTTATATGTTTTTCATCCTTTCTGAAAGTAGTCATGTGGATTACTGGATTGTTTGTTTGATAAGTTAGCTTTAATAAAAGCTTGTCCAGAGAAGTTTATGGTTAGCCCTGTCCTTTGGTTGGTTTTAAACAGCTGCTTTGAAAGGATTTTTCTTGTTTGGAAATTTGATAAATCCTTGTTGAAATTATTGGCTTCTTCCACCTTTACAACACTTTTAATGTTCCATTTCATCATTTAATCTTAAAGGATCTTTAGATGTAGATGACTTGCCCCATGGTAACCTTTGTAGACTTGTTGTTTCAATTAAATCCTCTATGACTCCATATCCCAATGGATTGAAGCTACTCCTTTCCTATCTTATTAGTTGAACCATTATTTCACCTACTTACACCTTCACCCTTCATTTAGGCTTCCTTAACCTTCATTATATCTTTGCCCAACCAAAACCAAACAAAACCCTTGTTCTTCATAACTAGCCTAACATCATACTAAAAGCCTTAAAGATCACATCTTTAAACACACTTATAGAGAGATCCCTCTCTGGATTTAGGAGGGTTAGATCTTGGAATCCCAAAGTGGTTCATATGTAGGCTTTGCAGTTTGTATTTTCCAATCTTGAAAATTACAAAGACCTAACATAGAACATGATCATGTTACACATGTTTTTATTTCTGATTTCATGCACTCTTACACCATGCTTTTTCAAGCCAAAGTTCCAAGTAGAAATGATAAGATCATGTGAGCCTCTTGGCCAATATTGGGCTCCCAAATTTCTAATTTGAGCCACTCCCTTGAGAGGGAAAGGGGGATTTTTGTAGAAGAGAAGGGTGCTGCCCCAAAGCACCAAACATGCATCACACTTTCAGCCATGATGATGTGGCATGGGCAGCAAAAATGTAGGATGGCATGTGCCTCATGTGGGGACCACTCTCCATGTATTTAATATTCCATATTCCAAAGAGAGCATGCGGCAAACCATGCTTGTTTCATATGATCTATTGTACCCTTATGGGATGAGCTAATTGCATCTCATGAGAACATTGGAGGAGCAAGACATGGATGGATTGGTGAACACTTGGCCTATGGACGCAACTTATCTTATGTTGGTGTCACCAAGGAGGAAATTTTGCAGCACTCACCTTGCAGTTGCTTGAGGGCAAGCAACAATTTTTGGAGGGGAGGACTGTAATGTTCCTAATTAGCCCAAGCTAATTGGAACATTTCATTTTGTATTAATTTTATGTATGAATAAAATAGAAAGGAGGACATGAAAAACTCCTAAAACTCAAGAATAAATCAGTGCCTATGAGAAAAGAGGCATAATTGAGCTACTTGAATAGAACTTGCTGGTGTGAAATGGTCAAGACCACCAAAGGATATTCTATTTGACCAATTCAGCCAGCGTTGTCTAGGTTCATTAAACCTCCTTGATGGACTACGTTGTTCTAGAAGGGGTTTCCAAGTGTGAAAGGAGCCAAAGAGATGAAGTGGTTTAGGGTTTTCCAAGAGACCCTAATGTTATAAAAAGGAGGAGAAGGCACATGAAGAGTTTGTTGATGTATTTTTGAAATAGAGGTTGCTTGAGCAACTCTACTTCTCTTGGCTGTTTAGCTAGAGAAGGAGGATTTCCTGTTTAGGAATCCTCTCTCCTTCCTTGGGTAGCTCTTGGAGGAGATTGTGATGCATTTCTCCACTATCCGGAATTTTGACCAAGCTTCATATCCATTCGTAGTGCTAGTCCTGTTGAGGGTTTTTCAGCTACTATGAAGTTGCAGCAAGTGGTGATTCAGATCTGCAAGGATCTAGATGTTTTCAGGGATTTCTCTTAGGGAGGGTGTCTTGTGACCATCTGGAAGAGGATCTCTATTGTATTTTTATTTTAGTTCTGTATATTTCATCCATTGTAACATTCAGCTCAAGCTACAGTGTTTTTTCTCTAGTGAAATGTGTTATTACATGTACTGCTTTTACTGCTAGTTGTATTTCTCTCATTGTACTTGCTTCCTGATGATTGAGGCTTGCCTCTCATCTTGAATATTCATCTTGTAGCTACTGATATCTATTGTTCAGATCTGATATACTGTAATAATAATCATCTTTATCAATTTCTAGAAGTTTCCTGTAGTTTCATGTATTAAAAGTCAGATCTACATCTTCTTGTGCAATATCTTGTAAAAACCCCAAAGGGGACTTGTAGAAGAGGCTGAGTAGTTTCCAGATCTGGTATGGATATAATGTTACAGCCATAGATCTTCCATATATCTAAACTCCATCATTTATCTGCTGAAGCACACTTAGAGGGACGCAGTCCATTCTTTTCTGCAATTTTATAAATGCCGGAGATGTCATTTTAATGGATTTCTGCACAATTATTTCATGTGATTTGTTGTATGTTAATGGGATAATATTTCATAATGATGATATTATGTCATATGTCTGAATTATTAACCTTATGGCTAATTTTAAGTGATTCCTGGGAAAAACTGCGCAATTCTGGTTGTTGGGTTTTCATGTTGCAACAACTCTTCTCTTTAGCTGATTTTTAACTAGTAAGCTTCGTGGGAGATCTGTTTAAGGTCCTTAAACACATTTTTTTCAGCTAAAATTCAGCATTAAGGTCACCCATAGCCTAATATAGGGAATCCCAGCCCTGGTCTACGTTATTTTTCCACTCCCTTGCTTATACAGTGTTTTCCCTAAGCCTATTGCAGAATTTCCTGAAGTGGAATTTCTCGCTTCTTCCTTGGATGGTTTTTTCTCCTCTTTGGACTCATTTATTAGATATGAATATATATTAATCCCAAGGGCTGAAAAATACATTTTTAGTGTGTTATTACCATCCTTGCTGTGTTTCACCAATTTTCTATATACAGAGTCTGAAACGGGCCAGGTAGCCTCTGGATCTCACCCTCTCCCTAGAGGTGACACATCTAGTAAAATCCCCTTCAGTCTATCTCTGGTTTAGAAATTCTAGTTCGTTCCATACTGCTGTGAATCCATAGAGGAACATCTCAGGATATTCCCTACTGAGCCTAATTTTCCCCATTTGGGATATTACACAGATCTAGGGATTATTGAGGTTTTTCCTTTGCATGCTAAATTATGTATAGAGAACGAGGCTTCCACTATTGTGGATTTTGTTTCAAAAATCATAATTTCAAGCATTGTAAAGGATTATTGGAGACCAGAGCTAGAAAAATTAATTCAATAAATTGGTATATCTAATACTATTGTTTTAAATAATAGTTTCATTTTATGATAGCAATAATGTGTCATTTTATTCGTATTTGTGCACTATTGTCGATATGAGTAATTTGTCTCAATTACATGTTATTATTTATCTCTTCTCTTATGGGTTAAATTCTGATTTCTGAGTAACTATTTACTTAGAAATTTGTCTTTTAACATTGATTTAGCAAACAGTGAGATGATGTGAATTGTTTCCTCATATCATTGTTTAATTATTTAAATTACTGATTTAACAATCAATATCATTTTTGTGAACTACTTCCTAAATGTTGTTGGTTTATTATCTTAGTTAAGAGTTCTCTGAAGATCATATGTTTCGGTATTCATAATGTCAGTTAATTGACCTATTTCACTAATTTGATATTCATTATAAGCAAGACATATTTAAAACTCAATCATTTAAATATCTTTCTCTCGGTTGGGTTAGATCTACATCTGCTTAATTGAGATAGGATTAGGATAAATTCCTTTTGCTTTCATTTTAGAATAATTTTTCATTTAGATTTAATTCTACATTACTAGAAGTCCTCTTCCCAAAGAGGAAAAATTTTAGTTGTGTTTTGGCTAAGCCCCAAATTAGCTTAAGGATCACTATCTTTCTCATCAGAAAGAGAAATGATCTAATGTCTATTTCCCATTGGTAGAAAAAGTTATATTTTAAGCCATTGGAGATTGAGAGAAGGTAACTGGACCTAATTAAACCAGTCGGAGCCACCATTCCAAACTAAAAAGCAGCTACTTTAAGGTTCTGACCAGGGGGTCATCCCCCATGTTGTTGCGGAAATTTTTGAGGCTTCAACAACATATAAATCCATTATCCAAAGTTTTTAGTTTATCAACGCCCCCCCCCCCCCCCCATTACCCAAAAAACCATCGCATCATATCACTTTAACATCCCATCATCTTTCCGCCCATTCGATGTCCCACTCCTCCATCCGGTGGCCCATGTCATTTTTTGACCCCCCCGCTCAATCCAAACTTTACTATCGGGGGGGGGGAGTGTCCGAAATAGGTGGTTTTGTGTTTCATGCCCATGCTAACGTGGCACCGTCTGGTCATTCTGCACCCCCCTTGGCTAAAATTCTTACCACTTCGAACCCCCTTTGAAAAGTGGTTTCTATGTTTTTAAAAATCCATGAATCTACCCATTGATCACAAGTCACATCACAACACCTAGATTATACCATTTCCAATTAAATTTCGTCCTGCGATAATGCAGCCATTGATGAATTTAATTCATCCCTAACCATTAAGTTAATAAATCCATGGCACCATCTGTTAGCACCTAATTTGGACCTCAGGTTGAAGGAAGGAAAATCAGGGTAACCTCAAACCATGCTCAACCTTGTAGCTAGCCCTACAAGGTCAGGAGAGGGCTCTCTCCGTGAAAAATATTCAATGAAATATAACTGCAAATTTTTTTTAGGCTAGGTATAGTAGCTCAGAATTTTTTATCAATTTTCTAGGGTTGTATGGATCAGATGGGGCTGGGCAGTTTGAATTTGGGGAATTAGATCAGAGACATGGGGTATTCTATAGGGTAAGGTAGGTAGGGATTTTAACAAATTTGTTTTAAATGATGATGGAGTGCTTAAGACTGGTGAGAAGCTAAAAAGGGCATAGAATATGGATCCTCTTCAAACAGCAGAAAACATAAAATATTTGGATGATTTTCCCAAGGTAGAGCATTATATAATGGATTCTACCTATCTATCTTGAAAACATCCAAACAGAAATATGAATGAATGAATGGCAAACATAACAATTAACAAATGATCACAAAGGAAAGAACAATGCTAAAATCCATACCACAGGGATCCCATAAATCAGTGCTGCATTTATTTATTAATTCCCTACCAAAATATTACAAAAATGGAGCATAGAGCATCCTCAATGATTTTCCAACTTATTCCACCTTTTTTTCCCCTTTTCCCCCCTTTACAAATGATGAAAAACTACATTAAATAGATCAGTTTCAAGGGGGGCCGATCCATAGAAGGAGGAGTTGTTTCCACAGCTTTGGAATAGAAATATGAAGATAGAAAATAAACCAACAATATGCCCCCTAAAAGAGGGGAAACAATATATCTGACCATCTGGAAGATTTTGCTGTTATATCCAACAAATGAGAAGAATAAATTTGTAGAGCCGATCTCTTTTTAATCGTTGCTGAAGAGGCTGAGATGATTCTGTGTTTATAATTAGCTCACGACTTTGACCAATATCTCTGTCTTTACTCTTTGAAGAAAAACCCTTTGCCAAAGAAAAAATTCCTTTTAAAATCACATTTGCCCCTTTAACGAAAACTCCCTTTTTATATTAAAAAGACCGAAAGGAAGGATGGTGGGCCCAAATCGCAATCGCAAATTGCATCGGAAGAGGGGAGGGTGTATTGCATAATGAAGCGATGTGATGCGATAGTGTAAAATGGTGTAGAGGAGAAGTGGAACGGGCGGAAGGGGCAGAAAGCTTTTGTGGGACCAGGATAAATTGTAGCGGAAGAGTGGCCATAACATATGGCGGGGAGAGATCGCGATATGCAATGTGCGATGGAGGAAATAGAGAGATGGAAATAGTGGGAGAAAAGGCTGATGCGATGAGGGAAAATTCCTCTTAAAATAAATTAAAATGAAAATAGCACTATAACACAGAGAAAGGCTCGTTTTCTTTTGAAAGGAGCAGAAGGCTTTTTTGGTGGGACCCAAGGAAAATCGCAATTGCAAATCGCAGCAGAAGGGGAGCGGGTTTTGAAGTAAAACATTGTGGGAATCTCCGATTTTACAATGCGATTCATCGCATCGGCGATGTCGATAGTGCGGGAGTGAAGTGCTAGCGGGAATGCGAATGCGATTGGAGATATGCGATTCATCACATCGGCGGAAGGGAGCGCGGAGGGTTTAAACATGGCGGGGTGGAAATATGCGATGCGATGAATGATGTTGATGATTGCATCGGTGGGAAGGGGAGGAAGGTTAAGTGTTATGTCGCGATGCGATGGTACGATCGGATCAGAGGTATGAGGGTTAATCGCATCGGAGGTGGTCAGGTCGGGAGCTCATGAACTATTGCGATGCGATGCGATCGCATCGGAGGTGCGACATTGCATTGGAGTTTGTAGGATGCAGCAATGAAAATACAAAAGGACCTTTGCGATAAGGCCAAAATTATAAAAAATGTAAAGGTTATAAAGTTTAAAGGAACCAAATGAAAAAGAAAGGGGGGGTTAGGCTTTTGGGGGCTTTTATTCACTTAGGCATATATTTCAATCCAGAAGTCAGTTTTGGGAGCATGATATATTGCTGGAAAGAACTTTCCGGGATCCTTCTGATGACCATATTCAGAATATGATTTATAGTGAAAATTCTATGGAAAACACCTTTGAAACACAGACCTAACAAGGACAACCACCAGTGGAATAATTTTATATCATGACCTAATGGAATGATTGAAAATTTCTTCAGAATGGGACACCTAAGATGCACATGAAAATGTGTTTTGATCCCTGGTGGATGTATGCAAATACTGACACTAACATTGGCTCCAATGGGGATGGTAGCTCCTTAGAGGTGCTAAGAACACCGTAGAACTAGTAGCCTTATCCATTGGGCGATGGAGTCAATAACTAAAAACCAAACTAAATACTCAAAGAAACTTGACATAATAAATTAACTCAAAAGTGACTCAAGGCTAACAAAACTTAAAGATTGAACAGTGATGGCAGTATATCACCAATACTTGAGGGATTTCAAATCCTTATGATAACAACTTGTTTTTCTTTGAAAGCATATGTCCAATAAGGCGATATCAAAATTCCAGTGTAACCAATCAAGAAAATGCCTCCTTGATTGATTCTCCCAATCATATTCTCCAGACAACAATAAATATTTACAATTGGGCATCCGAAAAAAGACTTGGCAATGATCTCCTTCATCACTAAATACTCCAATAATTACCTTCTCTACTGACTGCAATAGATTTTCCACCAGATCTTGAAAAATATGAAAATAAACCTCCTACTGATATAGAAGAAACAAGGTACCTTCTTCTCTTGATTCTGATCTATCTTCATACTGTACCTCAGCAAGAGTTTGTTACTGGTCTTCACAAAATTCTGAACAGACAGGTGAGCATATTTCTCCTTGAAAAAACATTTCAAAACATGAGAGATAGGAAGAATAATCTGAATGGCAATTCTCAATGTTTTGGTCTTCCGCAGCTTGAATATATTGTTGATCATCTTCATATGATATGACAACCAGATTGTCATGTTTCTTATCACATTCAACAATCATAAGAGAAATAGCTTCGGATGGTTCTTGAAACCCAAAATTGACATTTCTATCATCTACCACAGATTCATCCAAAGAAACTTTTTCACTTACTTGAACAAAGATCTCATCTTTTTTTTCATAGAGGGAATGGATTACCTCCATGTGGATACATTGTTCTGATGAAATGAGAGCATTCAGGTCGATAACTCTGTTTTCTTCATTTTAGGTGGCCTCAACAATATAACTCTCTTTCATGGGATCTAGAACAACATACTCTTCATCATCACATTTTGAACCTAGATCTTGATCTGGCAGCTTGACTTTATTACAGTATGAGATTGGAACCACATCATCTTTTGTTGGAATCAGATCTGAAATAATATCTTGTCTTTCATCATGTTCAACTGTACAAAGATCTTCAGTCTGCCAATCTTGACAAGTATCCTCTAAGATTTCTCTCTGCTTCTGGAATGGATTTTCGTATAGGGCTTCCATGATCTCATCATCCATGAATTCATCATCTCCGTAAAAATTCTCAATATTTTCAATGAAACTATTAGCATGTTTGCAACAGTTCTGAACTAGTATTAAGGATGGACAAGATTCTTTATACTTTCAAAGAATATGGTATGAAAATCCTTTAAACAATAAATACAAGAAGGTGGCAAACTTTCATACCAAGATCGAGCTTCATTTTCTAGAGTAGCCATGAACATCTTCATCAGCCAATCTTCAGGAAAATCAATCTTTAATCCACGCACATGTATGTGAAATCTCACTAGATGAAGAGCAGCATTGTGACCTTTCACATTTTCTAACATAGGAAAATTCTTAAGCCAATCCACAATAGGTATTTTATTTGGGAAACCTGGGATGTGATCTCGGCTCATGGGAGCATACCTTCTTACAACACTTGCCATCTTGAAAAATCTTAATTCCACTGATCTTCTTGCAGTGGAGTCACCATGAAGTGTTGGTTTCTGGATCTTTCAGCAAATGGAGTCGCTAGGTGAATGATTCAGCCTCCATATGTATCCAATTGTTGTTCACCATCAACAATAAGATCTGTTAGTTCCAGTCTTCGCAGCCTGTCACCAGGGATCAACATGAGCTCTTACTATGTCTGGTTTTGTGAGATGTTTTGCACATGATTTTCAGCACAAAACATGTCACAAGTGTTTCCATCAAAAGAAGCTTGGAAAAATATTTCCAATGGTATATCACACTCCTATAACCGGCTCCTGGATTAGAAGATATGATCGAAATGAATGAGTGATTCTTGGTTATGCATGTTTTGAGGTCAGTTGCTGCACACAATGACCAGTTTAGTACAAAATCATTTTGTGAAATAATGGTAAGGAATTTTTCAAAAGTGAAAGATTTTTTTGTTCCTCACATAGCAAATAACAAAAACCTCCATTTTATGCACAAGTGCTACTATGTGGGAGATATACAGTGATATTTGGAGCCTACAATAAAACAAAGCAAAATTTTCATATTTTTTACTGTTTTAGTCATTTTCGTGCGCGGCCATTTTACAACAGATGGAAAGTAATTCTGCAAAACCCAAGGAGGTTTTTGTTAACCACGCGCCATATAAAAAAAATCCTCTTTCAGTTTATTCAAAGGTGTCACGAATTGGGATATGTGACTAGATATTTACAGCTCATTTTCACAGATTTAAATTTTTAATGATTTTCTGTTTTAGAGATAATTTTGTGGAACATATTACGAGCAGCTGGAAACAAATTTCCCAAATTTGAGAGAGGTTTTTCTCCAACATGACCTTATATACAAAAACCTTTTTTAGTTTTATAACAGGTGCTATGGTTTGGGATATACGAGTTCATCTTCAACACCTATTTTCAGAAATTCGGCCCAAGTTTAATGTAACTGATTCTATTTTTAAGAAAATGGTTGAGCTCAATTCCCTTAGTACAAGGATGAGAAAATGTATATATTTTATGAATTTCATAGTGTAGAGGTTGGATTTTTGCAGCAGAGGGAGGCTGATATTGGATTGTGTAAAGTTTTCCTCGAATATTATTTTAATAAAGCTTTTTTCTGCTCTTTAAATTTGGGATTCATCATGGTGTTTAATGTGCAGCATGTTTTTCTTGTAAATTCATTTCCATGCTTTGTTTTTTCTGATAATTTGTTTAGATAATTCTCTAAGGGAAGTGTTAGGAATCCATCCACGCACGATGCTCCTCTCAAAATGATTATGTTGTTTGATGTAGTAGTTATCTTTTCAGAATCCATCCTATGTTAGATGCTCTGTTGAGTAACCCGGTGCTTCTCTTTCTTCTAAAGTTGTCACTGTAGATCCATCCCCTGATTGATGCCTACAGGGCAGCGGTCTTTTCCGTATTTTCTTCTCTCATTACATCTTTAATTTGGCTGTACATTGCACTTAATTTGCCCCAAGTTTGCCGGTAGAGACTAGCCCCAAATTCATAGCCCAATAGTCCCTTCTCTTGCTCTTTTCAACCCACAATTTTCAATCAAACCCTCCTATTTATATACCTAGCCTAAAATTAGCATTCATTTCATTCATCTCAGACCCTATTGGTTATTTTAACTAAGTTTGACCCGGAAAGATCCCTCTCCTGTTCTTGTAGGGCTAGCTACCAGACTGAGCGTGGTTTGGTGTTACCCTGAATTCTGCCTTCTTTCAGCCTAAGGTGGATTTGGGCTATAACAAGATCTAAACTTTATCGTTCTTTCCCAGGGAAGGTATGATCTTTTTCTTCCCCAGTATGGTCACCAGGAATGTTAGCACCTAATTTGGACCTCAAGCTGAAGGAAGGCAAATCAGGCTAACCTCAAACCATTCTCAGCCTTGTAGCTAGCCCTACAAGGTTAGGAAAGGGCTCTCTCCGTGAAAAATATTCAATGAAATATAACTACAAATTTATTTTAGGCTAGGTATAGTAGCTCGGAATGTTTTATCAATTTTCTCGGTTGTATGGATCAGATGGGGCTGGGCAGTTTGAATCTAAAGAATTAGATCAGAGACACAAGGTATTCTATGGGGCAAGGTAGGCAGGGATTTTAACAACTTTGTTTTAAATGATTATGGAGTGTTTAAGACTGGTGAGAAGCTAAAAAGGGCATATAATATGGATCCTCCACAAATAGTAGAAAACACAAAGTATTTGGATGATTTTCCCAAGGCAGAGCATTATATAATGGATTCTACCTATCTATCTTGAAAACATCCAAAGAGAAATATGAATGAATGAATGGCAAACATAATAATTAACAAATGATCACAAAGGATAGAACAGTGCTAAAATCCATACCACAGGGATCCCATAAATTAGTGCTGCATTTCTTTATTAATTCCCTGCCAAAATGTTACAAAAGTGGAGCGCAGAGCGTCCTCAATGATTTTCCAACTTATTCCACCTTTTTTTCCCCTTTTCCCCCCTTTACAAATGATGAAAAACTACATTAAATAGATTAGTTTCAAGGGGGGTGGATTCACAGGATGAGGAGCTATTTCCATAGCTTTGGAACAGAAATCTGAAGATAGAAAATAAACCAACAATATGCCCCCTAAAAGAGGGGAAAAAATATATCTGACGATCTGGAAGATTTTACTGTTATATCCAACAAATGAGAAGAAGAAATTTGTAGAGCCGATATTTTTTTAATAGTTGATGAAGAGGCCGAGATGATTCTATGTTTATAATTAGCTCACGGCTTTGACCAATATCTCTATCTTTACTCTTTGAAGAAAAACCCTTTTCCGAAGAAAAGATGCCTTTGAACCCAAATAAAATCACATTTTCCCCTTTAATGAAAAAGCCCTTTTTATATTAAAAAGAGCGAAAGGAAGGATGGTGGGCCCAAATCGCAATCGTAAATTGCATCAGAAGGGGGGAGGGTGTATTGCATAATGAAGTGATGTGATGCGATAGTGTCAAATGGTGTAGATGAGAAGTGGAATGGGTGGAAGGGGCGGAAAGCTTTGGTGGGACCGAGAGAAATCGCAATCGCAAATCGCAGTGGAAGAGTGGCCATAACATATGGCGGGGAGAGATCGCGATATGCGATGTGCGATGGAGGAAATGGAGTGATGGAAACAGTGGGAGAAAAGGCCGATGTGATGAGGGAAAACTCCTTTTAAAATAAATTAAAATGAAAATAGTGCTATAACACATAGAAAGGCCCGTTTTCTTTTGAAAGGAGCGGAAGGCCTTTCTGGTGGGACCCAGGGAAAATCGCAGTAACAAATCGCAGTGGAAGGGGATTGGGTTTTGAAGTCAAAAGTTGTGGGAATCGCTGATTGCGCAATGCAATTCATCGCATCGGCTATGTCAGGAGTGCGGGAGAAAACTCCTAGTGGGGATGCGAATGCGATTCATCGCATCGGCGGAAGGGAGCATGGAGGGTTTAAACATGGTGGGGTGGAAATATGCGATGCGATGGAATGACTTTGTGATGTGATGAATGATGGTGATGATTGCATCGGTGGGAAGGGGAGGAATGTTAAGTGTTATGTCACGATGCGATGGTGCAATCGGATCGGAGGTATCAGGGTCAATCGCATCGAAGGTGGTCAGGTCGGAAGCCCATGAAATTTTGGGATGTGATTGCATCGGAGTTTGTAGGATGCAAAAATTACAAAGGAACAAGGAATTTTTTGGTAAAGGCTAAAATTTATATAAAAAGGAAAAATAATAAAGTTAAAGTGGCAAAAAAAGGAAGGGCGGGGATTGGGCTTTTGGGGGCTTTTATTCACTTAGGCATATCTTCAAATACAGAAGTCAGTTTTGGGAGTTTGATATACCGTTGGAAAGATATTTCCAAGCTCATTCTAATGAATGAACTTGGAACATGATTTGTACAAAAAAATCTTGTGGAGAACACCTCTAAAATGCAGGCAGAGAAAAGCCCCTTCTCTTTGGTCCTTGATGATGATCTGGAAAGGACTGGTGGTGGCTTTGTAGGAATAGCAGCTTATGAAGTTAAAATTATTACATATGGAGACATAAAATTACATAAAGGATGATAATGAAAATAAATTACTCTTTTTTTCACCTTAAAACATGTTTTGAGGTGAAAATTACATTCAACTGAAAGAACAACTCTTTGACTTTTCCAGATACCATGCTTTTGAGTTTATTAGGAATCCTCATGTCCTTGCTTCTTTTATTGACACATTACTCATTAATTTGACCATGATAAGACCCTAGAACCTAATGAAACCAACCCTATGACCTAATAACATGAATTGCAGAGTGAAAGTGAATCATGACTGAAGACCATAAAGAAGAGAATCGACAAGTTTTCACATGAGGGAAAACTGATGAAAGACCACCACCATCAATGAATTAATGACCTAATGGAATGATGAAAATTTCTTCAGAATGGGACACTTAAGATGCACATGAAAATGTGTTTTGATCCCTGGTGGAAGTATGCAAATATTGACACTAACATTGGCTTCAATGGGGATGGTAGCTCCTTGGAGGTGCCTAGAACACCGTAGACCTAGTAGCCTTATCCATTGGGTGATGGAGTCAATCGCATCGGAGACCTAAAACCCCCCATGGGGTTAGCGTTGCTCAAATTTCCAGATGGTTTCGATGCTGATATGGCATATCAGTTACGAGAACGAGATCCTACCACACTTGAAGACATGCATAAAATAGTTGTGAGCATAGAAGAAAATTTGTTGGCCAGAAGGGAACCAACAAGACCCGAAAATAGGGTAACTGTAAAAGAAGAAGCGTCTCCTTCAGATACAAATATGGATACTTTGCTCCGAACGGTGGAAAATATGGTTGATCGGTTGACTATTTCAGATAGACCTAAAGTACAAATCAGGAATCCAAATTTCAGATGGAAACAGCAGCCCCTATTTCGAGTTAAGCAAAGGGAACATGAAACACAAGACCAAGCAGCACAACAACAGCAGCTTAGAACTCCTTTGCAGCAAAATTATTTTCAGGGAATGGAAACATATGGTGATGATGACCGGGTAGTTGAAGCTAATCATTTTTTCACTACCGATGGTACACCCATTTTTCTGATAGAAGATGAAGAATATACAGGGAGTCCAGACACTCGAAGAGATGATGATTTCATATTGGCCAATGATGTAGTGTTAGAGGAAGAATCCGATGATTACCAGTGAGGATATATGAACGCTTTGTCAGCGCAACAGAAGCAATATTCTTTGAGGAGCAGAGATGTGCCAATCAATCCTGTTCAGAAAAGGAAAGAGCTGCAACCAAAAAATGACTCCTCAAATACTCAAAGGAAAGGGAAGGAGCCTGCTGATCCCTCTCCCAGCAAGGCATCCTCAACGATTAACATTGAAAATGAAAAGAATTAGCTTAGCGTAAAAAAGGAGCAAGTGGAGAAGAAAGATCCTCCCGTTAAAGAGGTAGAAAAAGTTCCATCTTTTAATTTAGAAAATGAAATTGCTAAGCTCAAGGTGTCCATGCCCTTGACTAAGTTGGTAAAAAACAGCACTTATAAACATTAGGTGTCTATAATTTTGCAAATATACTCTATATCAGATATGGTAAATGTTGAAGATGACTATCCTGAACTCATTTTCGGTCCAGCCATAGAAGGTCAGTCTGAAGAGAGTGAAGTCCCTCCCTTCTACCTGAGTCTTAGAATGCATGAGGTCATTTTACGTAATGTTATGTTGGACTCCGAAACCTCGCACAACTTGATGCCTAAAGCCATTATGGAGAAGTTGGGTCTTGATATTACCCGCAAATACCATGATTTGTATTCCTTTGACTCCGATAGGGTCCATTGTATTGGTCTTATCAAAGACTTGGTAGTATCTTTAGATAAAATCCCAGCCAAGAATTTTTTGATGGATGTAGTTGTTGCTGATGTTCCACCATGGTTTGGAATGCTTTTGTCCAGGTCATGGGATGAAAAACTGAAAGGAACCATACATCTTGATTTCTCTTATGCCACTATTCCCGTGTTCGGTTAGTTGAGAAAACTATACAGGGAGAAGAAAATGAAATACATGATCACTAGCAAAGAGAAGCTAGTTAATCATCCAAATAATGCAGTCCACACAGATTTAGAGTCATTTGTAGTATATTCATATGGTGGTTTGGATGATGAAAATGTTCAGTTGGTAGAAGTAGATGAGGTACCAGAAATTTCAGAAAATTTTAGGGAAGCCCTCAGATAGGAAAAAGATAAAGCAGCAAGAATTTCTAAGTTTTCTTCCTGCCAGTCGCAAAAGGACAATGAATAGCATAAAAATGCAGAAATAAGTCAAGATAAAGTAGAGAAAGAAGTAAAATTTCAGCATTTAGAAGAAGAAGAAGAAGGCCTTTGGAGCATGGACTTTGACGGAGCTGTTGGTAATGACAGTGCTGGTATAGGAATATGGATTTGGAGCCCTATTTTCCAGCTTGAAAAGGTTCCTAGTAATATTAGAGTATGTGCTTACAAATTTCCTTTTGACTGCTCTAACAATGAAGCGGAGTATGAAGCTTTGATCACAAGTCTGAAAATTTTGAAGAAGCTAAAGGCAAAGAGGATTTCTGTCTATGGATATTCAGAGTTTATAATCAAATAGGTAAAGGGAGAGTATCAAGCAAAGCATCCATGATTAAGAGCCTACAAAAATGCAGTCCTAGACATCTTGAGGATTTTTTCTAATACACTTTGACAATAGTATGCTGAATGTAGAATCTTATTGCAGATTCTCTTGCTACCACTACAAGCAATTTGAAGATTCCAATGAATTCCAGTAAAAAATTTGAAATTTATGTCAAACATCGGCCTGCTATTCCGGATAATTTAAGATATTGGCAAGTGTTTTTGGATGAAAATGAAATCAATGCTTTTTTTCAGAGTGAAGGAAAATTCAGGGATACTTCCATAGAGGGTGATTATGATTTCGATGATCAAGAAATCAAAGAAAATCATATGGACGTATTGCAGCTGAAAGATAATGTAATTCCTAGAGGTCTCATACCTTTAGAGGAGATTTTTTATCAAGATGATGTTGCAAAGAAACCGAGCTTGGTGCCTACTGATAAAGGAGTTGAAGATGTTAATCTTGGAACAGCTAAGAAACCTAGGCTTGTGAAGTTATCAAAAGCATTGTCCCCTGAGGTAAAGGAACAATATGTTAAATTACATTCTGAATTATTAGATGTGTTTGCATGGGATTATTCAGATTTGAAAGTGTGTGACAAAAATATAATTCAGCATACTATTCCCATCAAGCCAGATCAGAAGCCATTTAGACAGAAGCTAAGAAGGATCAACCCAAAGCTGCTTCCATCCATTGAAAAAGAGGTAAATAGATTGTATAAAGCTAGAATCATTGTCCCAATTAGATTTTATGATTGGATTTCGAATTTGGTCCCAGTACACAAAAATACAGGAGAAATAAGGTTGTGCATAGATTTCCAGAATATGAATAAAGTATCCTTAAAGGATAACTATCCACTTCTGAAGATGGATCATATTCTGCAAAGAGTAGTTGGAGCATCTAGGATGTCACTACTCGATGGTTACTCAGGCTATAATCAGATCTTGGTGTATGAAAAGGACCAAGACAAAACTGCCTTCACAACACCCTGGGGAACTTTCCAGTATGCCAAAATGCCATTTGGACTGAAGAACGTCAGAGCCACTTTCCAGCGAGCAATGGATATTGATTTTGCTAATGAAAAGGATGTTTTCCTAGTTGTTTATTTGGATGATCTAACAGTATTTTCTGGTTCTGATGATGAACATTTGCACCACTTGAGGGTTGTATTTCAACGATGCAGAAAGTTTGGGATTTCTCTCAATCCGAAGAAAAGTATGTTTTGTATGGACGAAGGCAAGCTGCTAGGGCATATCATCTCTAAAGATGGTATCCACATTGATCCTTCAAGAGTAGAGGCCATTCAGCACATAGACTTACCACGAAACAAAAATGAGATTCAGGCATTCAATGGTGAGATGAACTTCTTGTGCAGATTTATACCCAATTTGGCTGAAATTTTATGAGAAATGACTAATATATTGAAAAATGAAAACACTGTCAAATGGAGTGAGGATGCCATCAAGTCATTTAATCTGGTAAATTTTTCTCTGTCCAATGCCCCAGTATTGATTAGTCCTGATTACACTCAATATTTCATTATATTTTCATTTGCATCGGAGCATACCATGGTTGTGATATTGATGCAAGAGAGATCAAATTGAACAACCCATTTCCTTTTTCAGTAGGACCATTCGAGATGCTGCTTTGTCGTATAATATTATTGAGAAAGAAGCATTGGCTATTATAAAATCATTAAAGTATTTTAGAGTATATATTTTGCATTCACATACCATAGCATATGTTCCTAATGTGGCAATAAAATATGTCTTGATGCAAACTGTTCCAGAAGGAAGAAGAGGTAAGTGGATAGCAGCAATGTTGGAATATTATTTGGAGATTAAACCCATAAAGTTAATCAAAGGACAATGTTTGGAAAAACTAATGGCACAATCAAACCTGCGTGCCCTGGACATAAATCTCATAGCAGCAATGTCGGAGGATGAGGATGATGGTTCGCTTGTTCTGGTTTCAGACATTTTTCTCCAATCCCCATGGCATTCAGACGGATTTTATGTTCTTCAGCATCTTTCACCACCTCCCAGGATGTCTAGAAGAAAAGGTAGATCGCTAAAACTCAAGTCTTCTAAGTTATATATTTTAAACAATGCTCTTTATTGGAAAGATCTAGGAGATATTCTACTTAATTGTCTGGTTGAAGATGAGGCTTAGCAGGTGATGCATGAATTTCACAAAGGTGATTGTGGTGGTCATTTTTTTTGGAAAACAACAACTAACAAAGTGTTGAGAGTAGGATATTATTGGCCCACTTTATTTTCAGATTTGTATAAAATAGTGATAAGTTGCCATGAGTGTCAAATTTTCCAAGGAAAAAAGGAAATTGCTTCCTCTTCCTTTGAAACCAGTTCAAGTAAATGCTCCTTTTCTGTAGTGGGGACTTGATTTCATAGGGGAAATCCATCCCACATCATCAACACAACATCGATGGATCTTGACAAGTACCGATTATTTCACCAAATGGATTGAGGCCATTCCATCAAGGTAGGCCATGGATACTGTAATCATTCAATTCCTAGAATCAAATATCTTGTCTCATTTTGGTTGCCCTCACAAAATCATAACAGATAACACAACAACATTTAGATCCAAGAAGATGGTGGAATTCTGCGATAAATACAATATTGTGTTGGGCCATTCGACAACATACTACCCACAAGGCAACGACTTGGCAGAATCATCAAATAAATCTCTGGTAAACATAATCAAGAAAATGCCGGAAACAAATAAGAGGAATTGGCATCGAAATCTCATCAATGCGTTATGGGTAGATAGAGTCAACAACAAGAAATCCATAGGTATGTCACTATTTGAATTAGTTTATGGCATTGATCTTGTGTTTCCTACATCGCTTATGGTTCCGGTCATGAGACTATTACAAGACGCTGGCAGCGAAGAGGACGATAATCAGTGAAGGATCAATCAAATGATCCACCTTCAACAAACAAGGGAGGAAGTTTCTCAAAACACTATTCGGTTGCAGGAAAAGATCAAGAAAATCTATGACCATAAAACCAAAGTAGAAAAATTTCAGTTGGAAGATGTGGTGTTGAGATGGAATGCTCGAAATGAGGACAAAGGGAAGCATGGTAAGTTCGATAACCTATGGAAAGGACCATACAATATTTCAGCATATAGGGGATAGAATGATTTCTTGCTCACAGAGATGGATGACCAAGATTGCCCTGGAGGGCCAATGAATGGTAGGCTTTTGAAACACTACCACTTTTGAGATAATGGATCAAAAATTATGTCACAGCCATTGTATATACCATGCCATTGCTGGTCAAATTTCAAGTACACAGTCATTGAAGTTTGGGGCCCGAGGTGAAGGCTATAAAACTTGAATGATATATGTAAGGTTTGCTGGTTTTGATTTAGTTTTCAGTCATAGTTTGAGTCAGAGTCAGCTTTCATTGTGTCATTTTTCAGTATTTTGACCGTATTTTCCAAATGGATAAGGCTACTTGGTCTACAGTGTTCTTGGCACCTCCCAGGAGCTACCATCCCCATTGGAGCCAATGTTAGTGTCAGTCTTGTCATACTTCCATCAGTGATCAAATTTACTCTTTTGAATTTTCATAGTAGGAGTTACTATAAATTTTCATCATTCCATTAGGTCATGGATTCATTGATGGTGGTGGTATTTCATTAGTTTTCCCTCATGTGAAAACTTGCTGATTCTCTTCTCTATGGTCTTGAATTATGATTCACTTTCACTCTGCAATTCATGTTATTAGGTCGTAGGGTTTGTCTCATTAGGTTCTAGGGTCTCATCATGGTCAAATTAATGAGGAAAGTGTCAATAAAAGAAGCAAGGACATGAGGATGCCTAATAAACTCAAAAGCATGGTATCTGGAAAAGTCAAAGAGTTGTTGTTTTAGCTTAATGTAATTTTCACCTCAAAACATGTTTTAAGGTGAAAAACATAGTACTTTATTTTGATTATCATATTTTATGTAATTTTATGTCTCCATATGTAATAAGTTGAACTTCAGAAGCTGCTATCTCTACAAAGCCACCACCAGTCCTTTGTAGATCATCATCAAGGACCAAAGAGAAGGGGTTTTTCTCTGCTTGCATTTCAGAGGTGTTCTCCACGATATTTTTTGTGAAAATCATGTTCCAAGTGCATTCATCATAATGAGCCCGGAAAGAGATTTCCAACGATATATCATACTCCCAAAATTGAATTATGGATTTGAAGATATGCCTAAGTGAATAAAAGCCCCCAAAAGCCTAATCCCCACCCTTCCTTTTTATTTGCCACTTTAACTTTATTATTTTTCCTTTTTACATAATTCTTGGCCTTTACCAAAAAATTCCTTGTTCCTTTGTAATTTTTTCATCGTACAAACTCTAATGCGATCACATCACAAAATTTCATAGGCTCCTAACCTGACCACCTTCGATGCGATTGACCCTGATACCTCTGATCCAATTGCACCATCGCATTGAGACATAACACTTAACATTCCTCCCCTTCCCGCCAATGCAATAATCACCATCGTTCATTGCATCGCAAAGTCATTCCATTGCATCGCATATTTCCACCCCGCCATATTGAAACCCTCCACGCTCCCTTCCGTCGATGTGATGAATCGCATATCGAAAATCGCATTCACATCCCCGCTAGCACTTCGCTCCCGCATTCCCGACATCGCCGATACGATGAATTGCATTGCGCAATCGATGATTCCCACAACATTTGACTTCAAAACCCACTCCCCTTCCGCTGTGATTTGTGATTGCGATTTTCCCTGGCTCCCACCAGAAAAGCCTTCCGCTCCTTGCAAAAGAAAACAGGCCTTTCTCTATGTTATAGCGCTATTTTCATTTTAATTTATTTTAAAAGGAATTTTCCCTCACCGCATCGGCCTTTTCTCCCACTATTTCCATCGCTCCGTTTCCTCCATCGCACATTGCATATCGAAATCTCTCCCTGCCATATGTTAAGGCCACTCTTCCGCTGTGATTTGCGATTGCAATTTCTCTCGGTCCCACCAAAGCTTTCCGCCCCTTCTACCTGTTCCACTTCTCCTCTACACAATTTTACACTATCGCATCACATCGCTTCATTATGAAATACACCCTCCCCCCTTCTGATGCAATTTGCGATTGTGATTTGGGCCCACCATCCTTCCTTTTGCTCTTTTTAATATAAAAAGGGATTTTTTGTTAAAGGGGAAAATGTGATTTTATTTGGTTTCAAAGGCATTTTTTCTTCAGAAAAGGGTTTTTCTTCAAGGAGTAAAGAAAAATATATTGGTCAAAGTCGTGAGCTAATTATAAACACAGAATCATCTCGGCGTCTTCAGCAGCGATTAAAAAGAGATCGACTCTACAAATTTCTTCTTCTCATTTGTTGGATATAAGAGCAAAATCTTCTATATGGTCAGATATATTGTTTCCCCTCTTTAGGGGGCATATTGTTGGTTTATTTTCTATCTTCAGATTTCTATTCCAAAGCTGTGGAAATAGCTCCTCCTTCTGTGGATCCACCCCCTTGAAACTAATCTATTTAATGTAGTTTTTCATCATTTGTAAAGGGGGGAAAAGTGGAAAAAAAGGTGGAATAAGTTGGAAAATCATTAAGGACGCTCTGCACTCCATTTATGTAATAGTTTGGTAGGGAATTAATAAATAAATGCAGCACTGATTTATGGGATCCCTGTGGTATGGATTTTAGCACTGTTCTTTCCTTGGTGATCATTTGTTATTTGTTATGTTTGCCATTCATTCATTCATATTTCTGTTTGGATGTTCTCAAGATAGATAGGTAGAATCCATTATATAATTCTCTGACTTGGGAAAATCATCCAAATACTTTATGTTTTCTGTTGTTTGAAGAGGATCCATCTTCTATTCCCTTTCCAGCTTCTCACCAGTCTTAAACACTCCGTCATCATTTTAAAAAAAGTTGTTAAAATCCCTACCTACCTTTCCCCATCGAATACCCTGTGTCTCTGATCTAATTCCCCAGATTAAAATTTCCCAGCCCCATCTGATCCATACAACCAAGAAAATTGATAAAACATTCTGAGCTACTATACCTAGCCTAAAATCAATTTTCAGTTATATTTCATTGAACATTTTTCATGGAGAGAGCCCTCTCCTGACCTTGTAGGGCTAGCTTCAAGGCTGAGCATGGTTTGAGGTTACCATGATTTTCCTTCCTTCAACCTGAGGTCCAAATTAGGTGCTAACACCATCAATGGGAAAACAACCCATATGTGTATAAATTCACCCCTGATTAGCATTTAATCCTTTACCTTTCCATTTTCGCTACTTTGTACATGTTTTTTGTAGGTTGAGAGAGCGCCAGACAACCCAATGTGATAATTTTCGAGCCACTCTCTACAACTGTCACAGTTTCTTATCAATCTCAGAATGCTTACATAATATCGACCCCATTTGTCTGTCAGAAATCCTCCTCCACCATCAAACCAGAGTTCATCATTCCTCCCAAGAAGGAAAGCCAGGGGGAGTCTGTGAATCCACTACTCCATCCCCCAGTTTACCTTGATCATATACCCCTGGCAGACAGGCATTGAAAAATCCATGAAACCCTATGTGAGTTAGAATTATTTGAAATATATTGCTGGCTTGAGGACAAATTCATTGAAAAGACTGATGACATTGGACTGTGGGAATCCAATTTTCCACATTATATCTTTACCCACACCCACAGTGCCCCTGAATTCATCAGGAAATGTAAATTTTTCTACGTACCCAGTGAGAGAGCTATTCTTGCACCTTTAGGAGAGATTTTGATCACCATAACTTCCCAAACCATATACCTAATAATGCAGGCCCCTATTACAAATAATGACACTCCTTTTTCTCAAGAAGCACTCATTGAATTATACTAGAAGTTAGAATTTTCAAATAGGGCTAAAACCCTTGATATTTTTCTGGCTAAAGGTTCCCAACTACCTAAGAAGAACCCTCCCTATCCATCTTCCATGTTCCCTGAGTGAACTAAGTAGCTTATTAGAGTCATCTCCTACCTCCTTGGTTATTACTCACATGAGTGGGTAGATGAGGATATTTTAGGTTTCCTTTCCATTTTATCCATATATTCCAAGCCTTCTATCTTATTCGAATTTAGCCAATTCCTTGCAGATTCCATGCATGAAAAATTTCTCAAGTTCCACACCGAGGAGGTATTTAAATATGATTATGTTTTAGTATATTTTTTTATATATTTTAAGGGAGACAAGTTCAAGTTTGCATTGCAGAAGTTGGATGATAATGGAAATCAAAAATCTATCATCTTCTTGACTACAATAGTAATAAAGGAACAAAAAAAACACTCATAAAAATAGTTCATAGAACTATTTGTATATCCAACATTTAGTCTTCTTAGTAGCAATTTAGATCCAAGAATCAGTGAATAAATTAGTAGTGTCTTGCAATTTTTAAACCAAACTAAACCAGGAGACTGGTACCTTTACCAGAATTACATAGAGCTAAGGATTTATGGATGTGATCTTGCCCCATATAAGCTCCCAAAATTCCTCCCGATGAGGATTTTTTCCCTAGAATACATCAGCAAAATGATCAATGCTAATGAGGCCCATTTTGTATCTGCCAAGAAGAAATATTAGTTCAGAATAAAACACAAATAGGACCCTTCATTTGTAACTACAGAGCAGTAGGGGAGGAAACCTACAAATTACTGAAAGAAATGCAATTCAGCCTTAGTTTTCCATGTTCATATGATCCATTAGGTACCATCTCCAAACTAAGGGTAAAGAAATTAAATCTACACCTTACATTCATACTCATAGACCAGATATTGAGAGGTACTTGAATCAGCTAGAATGGAATGAGAATACTTTGCAAGAGGTTGAAGAACAATTAGTTTCAACTTCAACATCATATACTCTTTTCCAACAGGAGAAAGAATGAAAGAGGATTAGAGAAGAAGATTCACCTTCAGTGACTGACACTTCCAACAAAGAACTCACAATCATGTAGAGGAAGAGGACTAAACTCAATCCCAAGGTGAAGCCAAGCAAGGATTTAGAGAAGGAATTTATTATCATCACCTAGGAGACACCTACTTCCTCACAAGTAGGTGGTAAAAAAAAACTCTCTCCTACCACCTCTACTGCTTCTTAAGATCAACAAAAAGCTATTCAAACCATCACACTTGTTACAGGGGAGAAAGAGAAGACAATTTTCGATACATTAAGGGAGATTAAATTGAAAAATTAATTTTTGAAAACAAATACATATAATCATTTATGGAAGCAGACTTCCAGCTCTAAGAGTAGCCTATTTTCATCCTTTGATTCAGAGAAAGGAAAAATGTGAATGGCTTTTCTCCAAGTACAAATTCCATAGCCTAAGATAACAAATGATTATAAAAAGACTACATTTGATCTTGATATTAAAGACATACATCCCGTTGATCAAATGGAGATGCATAAGAAGACAAGTGAAATTATTTCATCTACACTCACTAACACTGCTATGAGTTTGTCAAAATTGAAGGTTTCTTTAGCTAATATCCCGTCACAACTCAAGATGGAGAAAGTATCTTATTTGGCCAAAGATTCAAGGATTAACTATTTGGAAGACTTACTGATCAGGATTTGATATGATCACTCCATATCTGAGCTATAGAAGAGATGATTAAAAAGAAAAATGTTGACATAGCAGCATTGAGGAAGTTGCTAAAGCTGCTAGCTACAAAGGACCTGTTGTGTAACCAGCTCCCAAAAATAGAAGAAAAGAGATATCAACGCCTTATAAATGAGCCACTTCGAGGGGGAAACCTCCAATACATTACATAAATGAATAATTCTTGGATGATACAACTTACAAAACCTAATTTATATATATAGGAGTCCATGGGGCCATAATGTAATCCTAGTGGGCCACAATGTAATCCTAGGCGACCTAAAAATAATAATTTAAGGGCACAATAATAACAAAATGGGTGTTACAAGGGTACAATAATAACAATAAAGGGGTTACATTAACACAATAAGGGACTATACTAGTCATATAGGGACCTAACATGCCCCTCTCCTTCAAAAAAGTGTTGTCCTCAACGCTTGAGTAGCTCTGGGTGCTTCTGTATAAAATTCGCATCCTCCCATGTAGAATCTTCAGTGGGTAAGTTCTTCCACTTGATGAGGTACTCTGAAATTGATCGATTTCGTAGCTGTCAAGTTCTTATTTCCGTGACCACTTCAGGTTCCAATATGATTTTTCCTTCCTCATCAAGTTCTGGCAATATTGTTTGAATTGGAATATTTTCACCTATAACCTTCTTTAAGCATGAAACATGGAAAACTAGATGTACTCGCGAAGAAGCAGGAAGCTCCAATTTGTATGCCATAGTACCAATCTTTTGCAACACCTTGTAAGGACCATAGTACTTTGGCGATAATTTATTATCCTTCTTTGCTTGCTTGAGGGACATTTGTTTGCATGGTTGTAGCCATAAAAATACCCAATCTCCTACATCAAAACTTCTCTCGCTGCGATGTTGATCTGCCTGTTGTTTCATACAATTTTGTGCCAAATTCAGGTTATCCTTTAAGAGTTGGAGAACTTCTTGCTGATGCTCGATGTGATCTTCCACTGCTTGAACCTTCGAATTTTCCCTTAAATATGATGTGATCAATGGTGGATGATATCCATAAAGTGCCATAAATGGGGTCATTTTTGCTGTAGTATGGAAGGAAGTGTTATACCACCATTCAGCGAGAGGTAACCACTTGACCCATTGTGTTTGTTTATCAGATACAAAACAACGAAGATATCCTTCCAAACATTTATTTACTATCTCAGTTTGACCATCAGATTGAGGATGATAAGATGAGCTATGAGCTAATTGAGTACCCAAACAAGAAAATAACTCCGTCCAAAAAATTTCCAGTAAAAATGGGATCTCTGTCGCTCACAATAACCCTTGGGCTTCCATGTAGCTTTTGAATTATGTCCATAAATGTAGTAGCAACTGTACTTGCTTTAAATGGATGAGATAATGCACAAAAGTGTGCATACTTGGTAAGTCTATCAACTAACACCATGATGACATTCTTTCCTTCAGACTTAGGTAAACCTGTGATAAAATCCATTGAAATCTCCTCCCAACGCTGACTTGGAATGGATAAAGGTTGTAGAAGTCCCGGGGTCATAATTGTCTCCACTTTATTCTGCTGGCAAACCAAACATTCCGCCACAAACTTTTGAATATCAGATTTAAGGCCATCCCAAAAAAATTCTTTCTTCACCCTGTGGTAAGTTTTTAAAAATCCTGAGTGTCCTCCTAAAGGAGAAGTGTGCAATTCAAGAAGAATCTTTTGTTTTAGTTGGGAATTCTTACAAAGATATAAGCGATCTTTGTACCATAAGGAATCATTTTTCCAACTAAATGTATCAGATGTACTAGGATCTTGCCGCAACTTTTGAATGAGTATCCATACATCTTTGTCCTTCTTCCATTCATCTCTTGCTTCAGTTATCCAATCTGGTTGGATAATAGAAATGGCACAAAGCAATGCTTCCACCTCTTCATTCTTTCTTGAGAGTGCATCTGCAACAACATTAAGCTTTCCTTTTTTGTAGATTATTTCAAAGTCATAACGCAACATCTTTGTGACCCATTTTTGCTGCTCTTCTGACGATAGTCTTTGTTCCAAAAAGTGTTTAAGACTATCATGATCAGTTTTTACCTTGAAGTGTCTTCCCATTAGGTAAGTTCGCCATTTTTTTAGTGCATGCAGTATTGCTAACATTTCCTTCTCATAAATAGGTTTCTGTAAATACTTTCCTTTGATTGGACGACTTTCAAAAGCAATGGGTTTTCCTTCCTGCATTAAAACTGCACCAATTCCATTTCCTGAGGCATCACATTCCACAATAAAGGTTTTTGCAAGTTCATGAAATAAGATCAAATAAAGGCAATAGGTTTCAGTGATAAAGTCTAAAATGCCTTAGTTGCTTCGTGGAGTCAATGAAAATGCATATTTCTTCAATAATGTTGTTAGAGCAAAGCATTATTCTCCATACTCTTAACAAAACGGCAGAACAATACCCTGTTAACTCGAGAAATCCTCGCAACTACTTTATGGTCGTGTGGACTTTCCATTCCTTAATGGCTTTAATTTTGTTAGGGTCTACTTTAACACCCTCGTGAGATATAATATGACCCAGATATTCCACCTCTTGTACTCCAAAGAAACATTTGGATGTTTTTGCATATAATTATTTCTCCTGCAATAGTTTGAGCATGCTGTCAACATGTTCAACATGATCTTTCCAAGACCTGCTGTAGATTAGTATATCATCAAAAATACTAGCACAAATTTTCTAAGGAAGGGTTTGAAAATGGAATTCATCAACCCTTGAAATGTAGAAGGTGCATTGGTAAGGCCAAAAGGCATGACCAAAAATTCATAATGACCCTCATGAGTTCGAAATGCTGTTTTTGGAATATCTTCAGTCTTCATTCTAACTTGATGATATCCTGAACGAAGATCCAACTTGGTAAAATAAATTGCTCCATGTAATTCATCCAATAATTCATCAATCACAGGAATGGGAAATTTATCTTTAATTGTGAGCTTATTGAGCTCCCTATAATCCGGACACATTCGCCATGATCCATCCTTCTTGTGTACCAATACTACAGGAGCAGAGAAAGAACTTTGACTAGGTTGGATTATACCCGCCTCTAACATTTCTGCAATCATACGTTCAATTTCGCTCTTTTGGAAGTAAGGATATCTATAAGGCCTGATGTTTGGAGGAACACTTCCTGAATCAAATGAATAGCATGATCATGATCACGAATAGGTGGGAGTCCTTTGGGAGTTTCAAACACCTTGGAATGATTGTCCAAGACTTGTTGGAGATCTACAAAAATAGATGATTTTGATGTTGGAACTTCTAGTGAGCATAATTGTGCAATTACGCCTCGTTGTTCTTTCTTTAGAAGCTTTGTCATGCCATTAGAGCTTATTATCCTTCCTGGCTTCCCTTCAATACCCCGTAATTCGACTTCCTTCCCTTCTGAAAAGAATTTCAAGAAAAGTTCTTGAAAATTAAAAGCTACCGTCCCCAAAGATTGTAACCATTGTACTCCTAGTACAACATCAGCACCTCCCATAGGAATGGCAAGCATTTGACTAGTCAATACATATTCCCCCATGGTTAGCTTGATATTATGGCATTTTCCAGAGCAATTTATAGTTCCTCCATTTGCAACCATCACTTGACATTCTGGTGCTGGGTATAGGAAACAATTTAATTCCTTGGCTACCTTACAATGAATAAAATTATGGGTGCTACCTGAATCAATCAACACTATTACCTTTTTCTTCTTCATATGTCCTTCTATCTTGAGAGTTTGAGGAGTGGTAATTCCTGCCAGTGCATTACACGATATGGTCGGATTCATTTCTTCCTCTTCTAGGGCTGGTTCCTGGTGTATATCCTCTTCTTGCTCATTTTCTTCTTCTTCTTCACAATCTATGTAAAATAATTTCTTCTCAGCACACTTATGACCTTTAGTGTATTTGCTATCACAACTGTAGCAAAGCCCTTTTGCTCTTTTTTCTTCCAATTGTTGTGGTGTCAACATTGTAGGTTGTGGAAATCTAGGCGTAGCAACACTTCCTTCTTTATAGAATTGAGTGGTAGGCTTCCTTGTCGCCATAATTTTACATTCAACTTTTCTTGCCAAACTGAATGCCTTCTCCAATGAATCAGGTTCCAAAACGCGAACTTCATGTTGGATGTTATCCTTTAAAGTGCCTATGAAGAGATCAATCCTGTGTTCCTCTGGAATATCCGTTACCCTTATATTCAATTTTTGGAAGTCCTCAATGTGCTCCCCCACTAAACCCTTTTGTTTGAGATTTATCAATTGGCTAAAGAAGGTGTTGCTCTTTGTATCCTCATAATGTGCTATCATTTCCTCTGTGAAAATTGACCAAGTGACAATTTTTTTACGGGAGCAAAGCCATCGATACCATACAAATGTATTTTGTTCTAAATGTAAAGTTGCAATGCGTACCTTTTGTGTGTTTTGCACGTTATGGAGATTAAAATATTGCTCCATCTGTAGTATCCATGTTACAGGATCCTTTCCATCAAACTTCCTCATATCCATTTTTGGAATATGGTGGTTCTTCCCGCCAACATTAGAGTTTATGAAATCACGATTAACATTGATTTTGTTCTCATCATGAGGTTCTTCTATTATCTTTTCACCATTAGGAAACATTTCTTGTATCAACTTTATCAAACCTTCGATGTCTGTTTTTAGATCACTCTTCATGTTTTCCATGTTGTATTTCATGTCATCCATCTTAAATTCCATGCCATCCATCTTAGATTCCACGCCATCTTCCATGCCATCCATCTTAGCTTGCATGCCATCCATCTTAGCTTCCATGCCTTTCTTCAAAACTTCCATTTCATTTTTTGTTGCTCTTTGCGATAGTGAAATTTGTTGCACTTGCTCTTGTAATTTTGATAGATCATGTTGCAATTCTTCATCTTCATGAGTCATAGTAGAGACTTCTAAAGGCTTGATGGGTGTTGAATTATTTTTACGGGGAATATTTTAGAACCCAATACTGATATCTATTCTACAATATGCCCTTGGAATCAATTCAAATTTATTCTTCAAACAAGACTTATGTAATTCGAAAAAAAAATACACACCTTTTTCTTGCTTTTGAGGAGCTCGATATTGAAATTGGATTATCTTTGTGATTGCAGCACTTCAATATCTGAAATTAAGCAATGAAATACCCCTCTGAATTATCTTTTGAATGCCACAGGTCTGACCTGATTTGGATTCTCCAAGACAAAGTTGTGTTCAATCTCCCACAATGACCTAATTATGGACTGGTTCAGTAGAGCGAACTCGTACGACTTTCCACGTGTCACTATTTCGTCTTGTGTCTCTGAAATTGATAGCCAAGAAACTACAGTCCATGTACCTATGACCACGTTTTACGGCACTCCAATCCGATGCCCAGAGAGAGAGTTATTGAACTTTTCCCATGATCACCTCTTTGAGATGAAATTCAGGAGCCTGAAAAAGAACTACCTTCCACAGCTCATATCTCCAAAAATATTGCGAACCAAGCTCTTAAATTTTTTGAAGAATTTCCTCAGAATTTCAGCTTATGACCATATGAATTTCAGACTCTGAACCTTCGTAAAAAAACAGTTATAGCGAAAATTCCACGATGACCTGTTTAGGAGCCTGAAAAAAGACCTAACTTCAAAAAATGATATCGCCGAAAATATTGCGAACCAAGCTCTGAAATTTTTAGACAATCTTCCTCGGGATTTCTGATTTGCACCCTAAAAATTTCAGCTTCTGAAACTTCGTAGAAAAAACGTTATAGAGAAAATTCCACGATGACCTGTTTGGAGCAGCGAAACCCTAAAATCCAAACCTCTGATACCAAATGTTGTGTAACCAGCTCCCAAAAATAGAAGAAAAGAGATATCAACGCCTTAGAAATAAGCCACTTCGAGGGGGAAACCTCCAATACATTACATAAATGAAAAATTCTTGGATGATACAATTTACAAAACCTCCTTTCTATATATAGGAGTCCATGGGGCCATAATGTAATCCTAGTGGGCCACAATGTAATAGTAGCCGACCTAACAATAATAATTTAAGGACACAATAATAAAAAAATGGGGGTTAAAAGGGTACAATGATAACAATAAGGGGGTTACATTAACACAATAAGGGACTATACTAGTCATATAGGGACCTAACAGGACCCTTTTGTCAAATACATTGAAGAGACAGAGTCACAGAAATCAGACATGTTGAATCTCATCATGGAGTAGTGTGCTTAGCTAAGGCATATGGAAGCACAGATGGAAAATATGATAAAGGAAAAAGAGAAGGCTGCCAAGCTGACATTGGTCCCTTTGAAATTTGTACCTCTTACAAGTATTCCTGTAACTACTCCTTCTATAGCAAGTACAACGAATGGAGCTGAATAACTCACCCAGGTAGTGTAGAATCTATCAATTCAGAAAGAAGAAATAAAGAGGCTTCAAGACCAAGTGAAATTGTTGTAGGATCAGAAATATAGGAGTGATAGCTCACATGCAGCTAAAGCCCAAAGAACACAAAAAATAATAGAAATATTGTAGAGGTCTGAGAGGGAGTTTAACACTGGAAACACTTTGGGCCAAGTCAAAGAGATAATTTGGATAGACATCATTGAATCCATCAAGGAAATTTAGCATTGCATATAGATCATATTTGAGCAGAATAAGCTGATAGAGAAAGCCAATGACAACATTACAAAAATCAAGGAAGAAATTGGAGATAAGACAACCACTTCTAACCACATTATTAAGTTCTTAAATTCCAAGAACAAGTATGAGCTAGAGGAGTTAGGATTGGATGAAAATATTGAAACAATATTGAAAGTAAATAAGGTTCTCACAAGAAAAAAATTATTGTACATTTGGAGGAAAATTTGCATAGCTTAGAAGTAGTTGTAAGAAAATTTTTCAATAGGCTTGAACCTTTAATTCAAAAAGGTCTTCCTTCCTTGTTTGTAATCAATGAAAAAATAATTCCCAGAGAAGATTATGCAAAGAAGTTGGAGGATATTTCTAGAGACACGGCTAAGTTTTCAAATATCAAAGGCACTATGACAGGGAGAGTGTTCTTGGAGGCATTAACTTATGACCTTTTCATCCAGCATGATATAAACCATGTTTTTTTGGTAACACCAACTTTTGATAAGTATACCGAAGTTGATGAAATATACAGGAGGGTCATCAAGTTAAATATCCCAGATGAAGAGCGATGGGTTAAGTTAACTAAGTTCCAGGAGTAAAAGGTAACAATTATCAGTCATTTACATCCATCTCATAGGACAGCACATCAGACAACATTACAGCCAGCGCAGCCTATCAATAGGCTTACTCATCAACTGATTCCTTGAAAATAGTGGCAGAAAGCCAGATCACCCACATCGAGCCTATTTTTTGTAACAATTAGATTTAAGCTTATAATACTCTATTTGTTGAGAAAAAATAATTATAATCAATTTTGTAAATTTTAGTATAAATACTTCATTGTTTGAAGTATTAGAGGTTGATTTCTGAACATATTTTTCCCACTGCGCAATTGCAAATTCCAAGTTTTGTTGGAGCATCAATAATACAAAGTCTTCTTTCAGGATTCCGGTGGTGTAATTACTGGTGAAGTGTTTCTGTAGTTTCTGTGTTTTCCACTATTATTTATTTTCTCTATTTATCAGAATTCTTAATTGTAAAATATAAAGTGTGATGAATAGGACATGTTATTTAAAACACTTTATTCTGGATGCTTTTACAATTAAAATTTTTTCTACATGATGTCAGATTGAAAAATACCTAAATTCTTTTCAGTCTCAACTGATATTCACTCTTCTACCATCTCCATTATTCATTTAAAATTCTTAAAAGAATTTAGTAAATACAACCTAGCTTGCCCTGTTATAACTCTTTTAAAATTTGATGCGAAATCCAATTTCATTTTTTGACTCCATTTCCCAACGGTAAATAAAGATTTAATAAAAAAAATCAATCAAAATCAAATCATGACAAAGTGTAGCCATAAATAGCCTAAAATTTCCAAGAAAATAAAGCTAAATTTTACAGAGAGATCCCTCTCTGAAGCTAGCAGGGCTAGATCCTAGTTTCCAAAGTGGTTTTGATGCTATCTTCTGTGATTTATTCTCCCAATATTAGAAATTATAGAAAGATAGCACATGCCACCTCATATGTCTAACATTGAATTGTAGAATGACACATGTTAGATGTTAACATATCCTTGAACTAGGGTCACTACTTATGTGTATACCAGAACATCGAGATATCAAATATTTTCCAAGGAATGACCCACACAAAAATATTGATATGTTAATATGAAAATATGATAGTTCAAAATACAACTTCATTTTCCAACATCCAACACTAAATCATATGGTAGATGTTTATGATTAAATTCATCCTTTCATTCCAAGATAAATGAATTGGGTATGGTTTAACATACTTGTGTTTTATCATCAAACCTTGGAGCTACAAAAAACATGATATGTCATAGCTATTAGAAAAAAAATGATTAGAACAAGATGCCTTGTTCTTTTTAATTCTGTGGTAGAATCCATCCCAATATATCGGGCATCATCTACATGAAGCAACAAGTGGCTTTCCAAATCAGAATTCCCTGTTATTTGTGAATATATGTCAAGAAGCCATCCCAATACATTGGGCATCATTGGTTTTGATTTCATTAGGTATTCTAAAAAGAGTAAAACAACTCTCTATCCATTTCCTATGGTAGACAAAAATATAGAAGGTAAGCATTCATATTAACAACATGGAGCAACATTTCCCTTCCAAAATTCCTCAGTGGATAGGGCCTCAAATGCTTACCTAAATTTTTAATGGTTCTAACAGTAAAATGTGCATGGAGGCTCATTTAAGATGAAGGCCTTTGGAAAGATGGCATATATTAGAAACACATTTAGCCACTCTCTTTTATTGATTGTATTGATTCCCCACAAAAATCCCTCGATCATATGGAAATATATAATCAAGGCCTTTTAGTAATTGCAAATCACCTATGTTGGAATGTCGATAGTGGCACAAAATTTCTCCTAGGGAAAGACCATTTGATTGGACGTAAACATTGCTTTTGTATTATAAATCCACTCATACATCAACTAACATACATAGAAAAAATTACTTCGGACCAAATCTCTCATACTCCCCTTGCTTTGGGTCCTTAGACATGGATGTATTCTTATGACTTGCACCTAGAAGGAAATGAAGTTGAGGCCTAGAATATATATATATAATTTCTCAAATTATCTAATGTGATACTCTCTAAGAGGATCCAGTTTGTTGGTCCTAAATTCCCCATGGAAAATATACTACAAAATATAGATGTTTAAGTGGCGAAGTCTTCTATCCCATTGGAAAGAGGATTCAAGATCTTTGGAGCTACATTTTCATATTTTGGAATCAAGCCAAACCAGTGCTAGAGGCTACAGCATAGTTTTCCTTCCATAACTATGTTATATGAAAGTATTCAGTTGCAGGGTGTTTTGACTACATTTTGGAGGAGAGATCTTCGATGATAGGATTCTCCCTTTCACTGTGGTGATCTATGGATTAGATATCTCATCCATGTACCATTTTGATCTGATTTACTTATGATTCTATTTACTGCAGAATTCCTGAATATTGTTGCAGATCTGTAATTCTAGATCTCATGTCTACTCTTGTACTCTCATGTTTTGCTCAAAACCCCAAGGGGAATCTGTAGAGGAACTCATCTAGTGTACAGATCTGATATAGATCTAATATTTTGTACAAAGATCTGTTCTAGATCTGAAATGTAATATACAGCTACTTCAGCCAATAAAATAATGCTTTCAAGCTTTGCAGTCTCATAATGTTGTTACAACACCTCAATCTTAAGGGTTTCTTCATGTAGATCTTCTATTTTTCTCTTGTACATTGTCTGGGCCACATTATAGATCTGTTTTACTGATGTACATGTAATTATGGAGTCTCCATATTGATCTCTTTCTTTAACTCAGTGGAACTATGTTATTTCTGAAGCAGTACTGTTGTGCATGACTGTAGCCCCATTCTTTGGGTGTTTTTCGGCCATATTAGGTGGTGGGAGGTTTGTTTACCTCACCTATTTTGATTTGTTTTTTCTCTCATTTTGGATTTAGACATTAGATCCACTAATCTAAGGGATCTATTAGCTGCAAACTCATTTCATTGCACCAATTTGTGAAGAGAGCATTATTCCAGCAGCCTTTGCTGTGCTTTCCCATTTTGGGGATATTACAGAGGTATCATAGCATCTTTCTTGGCACAGCCTGTTCTTTTCTTGCAGAGCCAATATGTCTCTAGAAGGAGAATAACCTCTCACTGATAGAGAGGAGAGGTACTAAATAATAATACAAAAGAAATATTGCATATAGGACAAAGAGAAGAAGGGTGAAACCCCTTTATCTGGAAGGATTAAAAGAGAATAGTTTTCTAACACTCTTTCTCAAGCTATGCATGAGCTTAAGGGCGAAATCCGAGGAATGAGGAGGGAAATATATGGATATCCCTCAAGGATATTTTCACATCAAGGGAGCCCCAGTACTTCTTATTATGTGTGTGAACATTCAGCCACACAACCTGATCTACAACGGTGTAACATGCCCACCTTCTTGTCAAAGGAAGAAGGAGGAGAAGGAACACCAAAGGAGGAAAATCTTGGTGAATATATCTAAGAGTATAAATCTCAGTCAAAGATATTCAAAGAACATCTCATTTTCCCAAATTTATATCAGCTTAAAGAAGAAATGAGATCCTACAGCTATAGAGTAAGGAGAGGGTGCATGCAACCCACGTTTGGTAGATTTTCTCTACCTGTTTTTGATGGATCACCTAAGAGCTCAGCCCAATCTTGGGTAGGGCAGCTTGACACATATTTGAAGCTACATCAAGTCTTATAAGAAGAAGCCATGAAGGTATCAGGACTGCATATTCAAGGGAAGGCCTATGCTTGGTGGCTATTTGAGTCATTCTCCTTGAAAAATGTCAACATTTCTTTTTATGCAAGGTTTACTAGGAGGCTAGTGGAAATATTGGATGTACATGATGAAACTTCTTTGAGGAGGAAAATAAAGCCAAAGGAGTCTAAATATTTGCATAATTTGTAGAAATCCATGGAGCCTACTCCATTTCTGAATATTGTTGAAGGGGTTAAAAATCTGCAACATGATTTGCCAAGGGCAAAGGCCCCACTTCAGCAAGAACATCCTTTTCAAGAATAAGACATGAGTTTCCTTTCCTCAAGTAGAGATCAATAAAAGGGATCTCTTATTGATGAAGCATACTCCATTGATGAGGAGAAGAAAGAAGAAGAACTGAAAGGTTCCTCCAGCGCTCTGACAACAGGAGAGGATCTATTTCTGTTGAGAGATGGAGATGAAGCCATTGCTTCCACTAAGAGGGATCTTGTATCTTTGCAAGAAGGCCCCAAGGATCCTATGCATGAATAGGATGAGCAGCAAGTGTCTATGCTAATAGACAATAAGACAGAACAAAGGAGGGGTCACAACGCTGTCATAGCAAGAGTTGATCCACTAGTGCATGGAGAAGAGTAGGCAACAAATGTTCCAATCAAGAGAAATCTTACATATTTAATAGTGACATCACATTATCATGGGACTTCCACACAGAAAACATAGGTGAACTTACATAGTGGAAGTAAGGAGATGTTGACCCCGTTTAACAAGCATGTGAGGATGATCCATGAGGCATCACTCTCTTGTGGAAAACCACTTGGAATACCACCTGATTCAGAGTTGGTAGAAGGTGTATCACATCTTGGTGCTCCACTCATGAATACAAGAAGGATTGGAGCATTATAAGACAAAGCTACAACATTGGGAGGCTTGGGTAAGCTCAAGAAGAAGGGAGATCTTGTTCCCTTATCATCACCACCCACTCTCATTTCTAGATCTGCGCTGTGGGAGGAGAAAAGTAGAAGGATCAGCCTTCCAACACACACCTTTGAAATAGGAGATGTCAAGGATGATATCAGAAACATGACAAAAATTTCTGTTGATGCATCATCTTCACTGTCATTGTTGAACAGTCTAGATCTGTATTGGAAATCATGACTTCTAGTGGATTAATCCAAAGATCTACACACTTCTATGATACTTGATGACCAGCTGCATGAAGAGGGCTATTTAGTCCAAGAAGAGGTCATCTATCATCATGGTAGAGTCTTCTTGTCTAGAGCCTCCAAGCTCAAGCAGAAGATACTACAAAGAGCTTACAAAGAGTTTGGTTTTAGCCACATGTACTCCATGAGGATCTACAACATCATCATGAGAAGCTTTGATTGGGAAGGCTTGAGAGAAGAACTGTATCAGAATTTTCAAAGATGCATGAAGTATGTGGAGTTGGGGAAGAAACATGACTCCCTAAAGGGGTTATTTCAGCCATATCTTCCTTATTTGGGAAGAGGAGAAAGATCCATGCACAACTCCATGTGTATGAAAGGTATTGATGGTGAGGAATCTGATTATGTAAGTCAAGTTTTATTTTCTGATTATACATATTATTTGACCCTGTTTATGTAGGCCATGGCTCCAAGGAGGAGTGATATATCATGTAAATCTCATGGCAAACAATGGGCCACTCAAATTTCTAAATTTGGCCACTCCCTTAATGGACAAAGGGAGATTCTCTATCATGATGGGTGCTTCCCTTGGGCACAAAATTATCTCACACTTTTAGCCATAGTGAGATAACATGGGAAACAAGTAAGTGGTGGGAAGACCACTTACCACATCTTGATCTGATGCAGGCAGGAGATGCCCTGCACTGGTACCATATGGGGGACTATCACCCACCTCCTCTTGTTCAAATTTCTGTTTATGTAATTGTAATTTTGCTTCCATACATGGATGATGTGCTTGTCCTATTTTTTGATTTGTATGGAGGAAGAATAGGAGGCATGGGTGTACCACATGGGATGGAGACTCTCTTTGTATACTTTGCTACATATTCTATGGAGAGAAATGGTTTAGCCATGTTTGTCTCAGTAGAATTATTGACTCTTTGTGGGATGGATTATGTGCATCTCATGATGACTTTGAAGGGACAACTCATGGAAGGTTGGATTGGTGAACACTCAACTTATGCAGAAAGTTGGATCCTTGATGGTGTCACCAATGGGGAAGGAGAAGTGTTGCAGCACTCACCCTATCAGTTGCTTGAGGACAAGCAACATTTTGGAGGGGAGGACTATAATATTCCCAATTATTCAAGCTAATGGGAATATACAATTTTGTTTTACTTTTCTGTATCATGAATAAAATTGTGAAGGAGGATCAATAAAACTCACAAACATCAAAATAAATCAATGCTCAATGTGAACAAAGCTAAATCTGAGCTATTTTCATAAACACACTTAAGTGCGAATTTTAAGGGATTTTCAATTTTAATGGGGCTAAATTTTTACATAAAACCAATTTTCTATAGTTTAAAAAGTTATCCCAATAAATATTTTAAAAATAATTATTTATTAAGTATTAGCCCACCAAAAAAAAAGGGCGCATAACACTGGAAAAATGAAATTCGCCCGATTTTTTTTCTTATGGAGCAAATTTCCATGGCATTCGCCTGGATTTACAGGGTCCAAATGAGGAATTACAGTGATTCACCCCAATTTTTTCAATGGTTTGGAGAGGTGTCTGGTCGCTGGACACAGATCTTCTTTCTCGCTGAGCCAAGCCGACCCTCTCTGGTCCGTGGTCCGTTCGTTGTTAGGGCCTTCCATAGTTGGTATATAACAGAGATATACATTTCAAAAAATATGGTATTGGCGTTCACTGTTGTCGGAGATACCACTCGCCAGAGCCGACGCGCACGCCGCATTTACAAGCTCGCTCGACGCTCTGAGAGTCCAGACTCCAACGCCGCTTTTCGCCAGTCTATTCAAGGGTATGCACCTTCATTCCCTTTCTTGGAGTGATTTGAGCTTAGATGTTTTTTAATCTAAAATTTATCTGACAATCTTTCTGCACGGGATGTATTACATGTCCTATACACAGCGGAATGTTCTCCCAAATACAAGTGTCGATCTTAACATAATGGTCAAAAACTTCAAGGGTTAAGGCCTTCCTATAATTATTGTTGGGCGTGGAATCGCAGAAACAATAAGTTCTATCATGTTCCTCCTCTTGAGCTTGTGCCATATAAGCCCACATAAGTTGCTTATATACCACGAATGCCAATTCAAACAGAATGGAAATACACAACCTTCTTTCTCGAGACTTTGACCATGGAAGAAGTCTTTCCATATAAATATCCTGATTAATTTATTTTAAAAGCCGTATCACACTTCTCTAAAGTTAATTCTATTAATCACTGGAATAAAGATTGGTGTGATTACAATACTTGGTGCTATATTTCTTATGATGTCTTCACAGTCCAGCAAACCAAATAGTAATGGAAGCATGGTATAATTACAATACTTGGAGCTATATTTCTTACTATGTCGTCATAGTCCAGCAAACCAAATACTAATGGCAGCATGGCTTGAGAATGGAACTTGAGACTTGTAGTAGACAATTTAATTGTCTTTGGTGTTTCACCACATGTTCAAGCCCTCCTACAACTATTATGCAGAATGGGCTTTGAGCAATGAGAGTAAGCCTTTCTAGTCATATTTAGCAAAATACCTCTTCTACTGCTGCTAAATATTTATTCTATTTCTCAAAAGATGTGTATGTTTTGATGGAAACTCCCAAAATCTCTGAATATTTTTATTTTCCCATCCTAATATTTTGGAGGAAATCTATTTTGTACAACATTTAACTGCAGCATTCCCCTAGGCCATGCTTGAAAACAATGTGTAAATGGAACACTCAATTTGAGAATAATTTCATGATAATCAGCCCATAGAATTTTTTGTACAAGAGTCATTGCAAGTCCCAAGTTTGACAATGCAGCTTCAGTTTTTCTGTCACTTCCTTGCATTCTTATAGCATCTACCAGTTTCACGCCCAAGCAATAAATACTGATTAATATCCCAGCTAGAATTCTTCCTTAAAAAGGCATGTTCTTCTTCAAGTGCAAAACTTCAGAAAATTCAGAAAACCAAAAGATATATATGATATTCAAATTTTGATGAAACAGTTATAGACAATTATATTGCTGAACAAGCTGATGATTATTTCATAAAAATAGACATATACTTATGAAAGCAATCAGGTGAAAATATAAACATACATCATTGTTTAAATAGGCTGAAGGGCTTGAATCCGTTTTGAAAGAGTTTGTTTAATTTATATGTACTCACTTGTTCGACCCTACAGTAACTAATGTTGGCTTTAATAGCAGGAAACAAACATACATTCAAATAGAAAGGAAGATTGGGGGTTGAGAAGAATAGACAAGTTAACCATGGTAGTGATGGGAGTGGATTTAATTTCATTCTGGATATTGTTGTAAATCTTAATGAATCATTTCATGAATTCGTCTACGTTTTCATATGTTTTTTTTTCACCATGGAAAAATATGTGAGATAGTATTGAAAGTCCTTTTTATCACCCCATTGAGCACAAAATGTTATTTCCAAGCTATCAGAAGAGTGCAATTAGTTAGAAGGAAGGGTAAAAAATCATTTTTTTACATCTCCTTCAAGTGTTTGCATGAATAATATCATGAACACATCCTCATCTTCTATAATGAAGTTGTCGGTGAAGTCTTGGAATGTGTTGACATTTTCCTCAATGGTACCTTTTTCCCTGCCACTAAACCTGGGTAAAAACTTCAAGTAATTCTCGGGCATGTCATGTAATACCAAGGAAGAGCCAATGGGGAAGGATTGATCTGCAATTACAATGTAGCCATATAGGCATTGAGGCCATGATGACAAAATGAGTTATGGGAAGATTACATTTATGAAGGAAACAAGAATTATGAAGGAGAATGTTGGATGTTTAATCTGCAATGTTCAATCTGTAGTGTTCAAAAAAAAAGTGAGTTGGAACAGTTAAATAGAGAGTTAAAGTTTGTCTGCATAAGTACAGATCTACATCATATGGAGATGCCCTCCAGTCTCACCTAGAGTGGCAAGTGAGCATAATAAATGGCAGCAAATAAACTGCAAATGGAAAGCCTAGTGATGTGCTTCCAGACAAACTCCAGCAAAGAATCTAAACACTTTTCCATAAAGTTGAAGATGGCTAGATTCTCCAAAATAATAAGATCAATTTCAGATTTACAAACCTGAAAATAAAGGTTCCTAACCTATGGAAAACAACACAAAATGCTAGTCAATTAAGCACTCAACAGAAATGCATATCAAGGTTACCCATCCTCTACAAAAAGAATTCATGTTTAGAAATGGAAAGTTGCAATATGGTTAAATATTAGCATACGATATTTTTGAAATATTCTTTACAGAAACAAACATAAACTTTCATGATAGGCATAAAGAACATAAGAAATGAACATGATACACTTATATGTAGAGTACCCTTTGGACATTATCCAGCATGAAGAAAACAGACAAGAAGCTTCTTGGATAAAACATGCAAAACTGCTTTGAAAAATCTCATCTGTACAGAAACTACATTACTGAAATCTCGCATCATCAATGCTTGAATCTTCTGTTGTTTTCTATTAATAATGATACAGCGAGGTGTCTGTCCCTCAGCCACTAATACCTTCTAATTTCTAAAAGGTACAGTACTGACCAAGAATAATTTTTGTCAATCCCACCTGAACAATCTGGCACATGAGTCCTTTCTTCAGCATTATTCCTTTTTCTTTCCATGTTGACGATAAGTTCTTGATAACCATGAACTTCATTGAGAGACATCCTTTTTATGGTAACTGGTTGGGAAAAGAAATATACATTTGACCAAGTACATGAAACAATTTTATGGAATTCTAACCAATTTTGCTTCTAATAGCAGACAACAATGGCTGTTCAGATTCTTTCTTAAGAGGGGAAAATTTCATCTTCTCTCTCTCAGCCTCCTTCTCATCTTTCTTCCGTTCAAACTCTGCTTGCTTGCAATTCTCCTGGTGGACTCGCTTAAATATTGTCATAAAATTGACAAGATTTGTAACCACTGCATATTCAATTGTAACACAATTGATGAGTTTCAAAGAACACAGGGTAAAAAGATCTTGATTTGACAAGTATAATCTAGTTTTTATCATCTCTTCCCATAGTTCATCTTCCTCTCTTCTTTGATCTAATATGACTGGGTGCATGTCAATTTGATTGATGTATACATATAAGCAATACCCATTATTTTCTCTAGCTTGTAAAAAAAAATAATAAATATTTCAAAGCAACAAAAGAAATGACAAATATTGAACTCTGCTTGTGAGAAACCTCTCTTCTCCAGTCAAAGCGGGAAATATCTTTCTGAAAATCAGTGAACAAATAAATATATTTATAGCTAAATATTTTCATGAGTTTCAATTTGGAGGTACTAAGTAACTTGGAGTTGAACATTTTCTTGATATTATGAAGGAAGTGACACCTCGAGAAAAGTTAATTTATGATGACAGTGAACAACAAGAGGAATTTGATTCAGAAGGTGACACACGAAGGAGATGTGAGGTTATCTCATGAAAACAATGTGGATGAGGAGCATGAAGAATCACAAGCTAACTCTCTCCAAGTTAGCAAGAGAAAGAGTAACCTCAAATATATAAGTGACTAGTTATCTCTTATTTTATTAAGTTTTTATTGGACCAGTTTTGAAAATATTTTTTCATGGGTTGAAGACCAATGGAAATTGGGAAAATAAATGAAAATGTGTGTTTTACAAATTTGTGGATTGGTTGAATATGAAGATGATGGAGGAATTTCTAGTGAGAAGCCCTCAATACAATACGATTTAGCTAATCCAAAGTTGGTGAAAAGAGCCCCATGACAAGAAGAAAACCAAAAGTTTGTTATTGAAAAATAGGAGACACGATTGTCTCATGCAATCAATGAGGGAAAAGGGCTATATTGTGAAGACAATTATGAAGCAGAGTACATAGGAATACCTCAAGCAGAGCCATGCCCATACATGGATGAGAAGGCTTATGTAAATAAAGTCATAGTTTTGTGGAGCAATGACAACAATATCATCTACGAAGTTGCAGGAGATAGTGGGAGGGTTCACAAAGAAATTCATTTTTCTGATGAGAGAAAGACCCATACATTTCCAGAAGAAAGTTAAGAAATATAAATTTTTTTCCATGATATGTTTTTTGTATATGTAGGTGTGGCCAAAATTTAGAATTTTGGAAATAGTAGAAATTTGCCTTTTATAAGACTAACAAAGGATTTGCCATGGAAACCATGTACTGTAGGGATGAATGAAGAAATATGGAAGAATAATATTACAATTCTTGTATAATACATGTTGAGGAAGAGAAGTACTACATAAAATGTAAAGGTGCAGGATGCAAAAACAAAAGTTGTGAGGAGTAACAAATGAGCAGAACATTCAGTAAAGAAAGAAAAAAACTACTAAAATCATAATTGAATATGCAGAGGAGGGACAACAATGTTTTAAAGAGAAGAAAACATGAAGGAGCATGAGACAAGTCTATCTCATGACGATTTATTTCATTTACAAGTAATAAATAAGTGTATCATTTTATCTTAAAAAAGAGCTATTTGTTTGGAAACATATATTTTGTTGGGGGAAACGGCAATGAGGAATTTCGTTGTTATAGGTATGTTCAATATGTGAGTTGTCTATTCTATGGCAAAGAAAATAATGAAATCATACATTATTGGAAAATCTTGTGCACGATAAATAGTAGAGATAATTTAAACCAACAAGGGAGATGCAACATGTATGAGGAAGAAGGCAGAATTACCATGAAGGTTGACGAAATTATTATGTTGAAAAAAGGAGTACCTCAGGTATGATACAATGGAAAGGAAACAATGAACAATTTTAACACTTGGCTGGCTAGAAAAGGATACATTAGCATGGTAGATGTAAAGCAATTTCAGAGTAGAATCTGAGATTAAAGAAGGAAGAAGGAACCCAATATCAAACTCATTATGCGAGGTTTCCTTCCCAAATCCAGTGGTGGAGTGCAGAACTAAGTATGGGACCTCGAAAAATTGAAGTCAAAGTTCAAAAACACCATGAACATATATGTGAGCACTAACAACACTTAGTTTGGGATCCTTGAGGTATTAATAGATTAATGACATTTGGATAATATTTCAAACATATTCAACGTGGGGAGTGTCATGCACGATCATCACCTTAGGAAGAAACCGTTTATTTTTTATTTTTTAGGGTCATGTAAATTTTGAAGGGGATCTTATTTCCCGCTGTTTTATTTTGTATTAAGATAATTTAATGTAAGGATAGGTTAACTTAATTCCAAAATATTCAACGTTTAGAATATTCTTTTTAGGTGGGCTTATGTAAAGATAACAAGTGTTCGATTAGTTGTTAGGAAGTTTTAGAATGGTGGGTAGTTGTCGAAATATTCTTTGTCTATAAAGATATTTTTTTTGAGTAGTGTTAAGTGTACATAAGTTACGTGTGTAGTATAAGAGAAGCATATCCACAGTGAATTTTGAGAAAGGGTTAGACAGAAGTTCCATAAATATCTTTGTACATATTCCTATATTAAGAATCAATATCATTTTTCCTTTAGTCAACTCTATGCATCTGTGCGTAAATTTTTTGCATAGTCTCTTTGTAAATAAGGGTCTGTTAGTCTGATATTTAAGCATAATTGTCCCTTAAATTTATCTCCATAAATATATGCAAGGAAGGAATCGAGTGACGAGACTACGTAGGATTCATCAAATCCCTATACATGGTCGCTTATCCAATTAAGAAAGGAGAAAATGCATTGTTTATTATCGTTGTATGTGTGATTGTGACTCTATGATAGAGCAGACTCTGAAACCATACAAAACAATCGAAATTACTTGGTCTCAAGGGACCGTCTATTTTCTTAGGAGGGCAGTATATGATAAAGGGAGTCTAGTTGCAATAAATAAAAAAATTAAAGTTTGGTCTTCAATGATATTGTCTTCTAGCTCAAAATCAAATTCACTTAAGAAGGTCGCACGACATAAATGTTTACAATAAAAGAAAATTGCGAGTAACTTTAAAGCAGTAGGCGTAGTCTACAAATAAAACAATAAGTTCCGTGACAACATAGTAGGCCTTTAGAGGAGTCGAGGTGCGAAGCGGAAATTGAAAGGGAGGAAGGTCGACCTTCCGACTCCACATCGGGGTCGACTTTCACTCCAGCTTAGCGGGGATTACAAGGATACAAACGTTTAATTTCGAGATGTGATTATAAAATATATTTAAATAAAGAGAAGGGTGGATAATAAAAAGTCGTGCCAATAAGTTTAAATTAAATAAGAGAAGAAGGTTGGTGGCACCATGAACACAAATTTCATTATTATTTTAGCTCTGAGATCGAAATAAAATAATATAGAGGAAATATAAATTACGAATCATTTATGTGTATTTAGAAGGGACCCCACCACTATAGTCATGGTGATTTGCGTGGACAAAAAAGAAAGAGAAGCCTCAGCATAATAGAAGGATTCTCGGTAAAGTAAAAGTCGACAATCAAAAGGGTCTAATATCTTTTTTTTTTTTTTTTGGTAAAGTTTAGTAGTTCTTTTATATATTTTTTTTATTATAAAAAGAAGGTTTGAAAATATATTATTAGGTTTCAATTTGTCTATAGGAAAGCAGGTTTGTTAGCCGTCTGAGTGAGTAATATGGCATCCAAAACATATACATCTTTAGTCTACTTCGTATTTTCTTCAAATAAATAATATGAGTATATGTATTTGGAATCATATACATAAAATAAACATAAAATATATCTGCTATCATTATCAAAAAGTAAACTTATGCTAATCATTTCTCAATCATCATCTGACTCGACAAGAGTCGGGTCTTTGACATTAGAGCTAGGCATATCAACATATAAGTGGCTCAATGTTTTCTTTTCTTCATTGATTTTCTTGCTCACAAAATTATTTGCTCTCTTCCCTTTGTAGCTAGGTCTTTCATTTAAAAACTAAAAGTGAAAAGTTTGCTTATCATTCTTATTTTGCATTTAGGAATTTCTACATACATCATCGTGGTACCATTGAAAGGAAAATTGTTAAGCAAGATCAACATAAAATTAATCTCAATTTATCTAAAAATGCATTGGAACTATAACGATAACATTTAGAAGGTCTAGGCTAGAGACATGTTCCGGCGTCGTAAAACATAGCAGCTGCCGTTAACTTGTCTGCGATACATTCCGAGTGTGATATCTCACCCCACGTACGTAAGTATATCGTAGCACGTCCCTTGGGGCGGCGTTACAATACGATAAGTATATAGGTGGTGCTCTCACTGTGCGGTTTCGCATTAGACAGTGCTATTACAGACTTGGGCCTCCACGTACCTTTGGGTATATTTGGGAGGACAAATTTTAGGTGCTATCCATCCATAGTGAACCGAGTCGGCCGCCTTTAAATTGTGATACACCGAACACAACATTCGGGGAGATTGCCTGCCCGTACTTCTTGGCTTGCCAGGAGGTATTCTGCAGTTCACAGTTTACTGGTAAACCCTTTTGCCTAGCATTACCCTCTTTTTGTTTATTTATTTTGGTTAAAATTAATCAACAATCGTGGAAGAACATAATCCTACCCCCCGTCGTTCGCATAGATTAGCTTTAAAACCACCTTTACCACCAGAAGTTACTTCTAGTAGGCGAAGGCGATCAAAATCTGCCCAATAGTGATGTTGATGTTGTGGATGATATTACTTGATGCTTCATGATGGGTGTTCTTTCTCACTTTCACATAATCTTGTTATAGCCTCTGCTTGATGCTTTTGTTGCTATGGTCATGTCAGGCATTAATTAATTGTCTTCAATATTCAATGTGTGAAGAGTGCAAATGTTCCCTTGATGCGGTTTAAATTCAGGCACAATAGACTGCTGTTATGCACCATGTTTCCCTCGCTCCTACATATTGGAATATGCCCAAAATGATTTTGGAGAGTGATATCCATTCATGGAAGGATATTTGCACTCGTCTTTCATGGAAGTTTATTTGCACTCATCTTTCATTCTCTCATGAACCAAGTGAAATTTCTTGGGGAATTTCTAATCAACAAGTTTTAGGAGTTTGTGTCAGATTTGGGTAGACTCATAGAATGATTAGCTTGTGGCTGCTATAAACTCTTTTTGTCAACCCATGGATGCATGGGTTAAATTTTCACTTGATTTTCAGTTTCCAATGATTTGACACTAAGAATCATTGGCTGACTATGGTGATTTGTTGACTTCTTTTCTTCTTTTTGCCCCTTTCCCTTAGATGGTCATTCATGGGAGGGGAAGTTCCAGTGAATGTATGATTTGTGGTGTGCATTTATCTATTGGTTAACTCTTTGGTAACATCCCATGACTGTTATTTCAATGGAACTTGGTTAAATAAAAAACACTAAGTGCTAATTAGGAGTTTTAAATGTTTGATACAATAACTAATTTTGGTTTATAGGATCCCACATGTGCTTTTTTGGGCCTGAAACTTTACATGGCACCCATGTGTTTACAAATCATGGAAAAAATTTGAGTCTTTTTAGGTTATTTCATGGCCATACTAGACGTGTTTCACTATGGAAAGGAAACTATGGTCAACAGGAGGACAATGTCTTAAGGGATTTCTTTCCATTGATAAGTAAAAGAATCACTAGTAACTGACTAGTATCCTTCCTCACTTTTATCATGGAAAATGATAGAGGATATGTTTCAAATTCTTATAACCAATTCTTTACAACATAAGGGAGAGGTGTTTTGGAAAGGATGATTAAAGTTATTGTAATATTTTGTTTTTTTGTTTAAAGCTTTCAAGTGTTCATTAGGTGATTTGGAGATATGATTTAATTTAGTGGAAATTTTTTTATATTTTATATTTGAATGATGTTCTTTGTTTTATAGATGATGACTCATGATGTTATTATTTTGTGTATAATGATTTATTTTTGCTTTTGGGCTTGGGCCTTGGCACAACATTTTAATAAAAAATTGCATAATGGTTTTTGTGAACATTACACTTATTTTACTTTGAAAGCTACTTACAAATCTAGTAATTCTCAACTCTTGAAAAATATTGATGCAGGTTTCTAGATCGATTTGAAATTTTACTTCTGGAATATTCAGTGAGATGTCAAAATCTAATCCTGGGAAGAAACTATCAAGGCAAATTGATGTATTATCATACTTTAAAAAGTCTCAATCCAAGAATACACATTCTCTTCATGCTTCAAGCTCCTTTGAACAATCTATTAATGAGAGAGATGTTAAATCTTGTGAAAATGCATCTGATGTCCATATGATGGATGAAATAATGGGTTCCTCAAGTGATCAGGGTGACATAAATGCAGTTTCAACAGAAATTAATGATGAAAATGTTAAAGATATTTCCTTGGAAGGTGACACAAACCATTCACGGAAAAGGAAAAAAGGCCAGTGGACCATAGGGAGAAAATTTCAAGATGATTGGCTCTCAAGTTTTCCATTTATTGAAGAAATACCTTCTACAAATGAGGATTTACGAGAAGTTAAATGTCTTGCGTGTAGTTGGAAAAGTTGCACGGTAGTGAAATTTCAGATGAAGCTAGATACAGTACAAAAGCATGCAGGAAAGGTTTATGAAAAGAAAATTGTAGATGGTAAAGAGAAATCTATTGTCAGATGGAAATCTTTGGAGGAATGCCGACATAACCAATGTGTGGAAGAATACAAAAAATATTTAATAAATAAGAAGAAACTTGAGGCAAGTGGAGGAACCATCATATCTCAATTTGAAAAGACGATGGAAAGAAGTTTGTTATCCAAGACGATACAATTGAGCACTATATTTCACATCTTATGTAAAGGTCATCCTATGACAGATTATCCAGATCAGATGAAATTTATATCTTTTCTTCACGTGCCAAACTTTCCATCTTCTCATTGGTCCATAACTAGTGGTTGGGAATGGGCAAGATATCTAGCTCAAGTAGAAATTGATGATTTGAAACAGGAGATTGCAAATGCTAGGTTTTTGGCATTGTCTTTGGATGAGGTTACAGTTATTGATAATACTTCATGGATTTGCATGAGCATTTATATGGTTAATGACCATATTAGGCATTCCTATCTACTTGGGATTAAAAAGATGAGAGAGACTTCTACAGCTGAAAATATTTATGAACTTGTTCTTAATACTTTGAAAGAAAGTGGTATGGATCATTTAATGATTGCAAAAAAGTTGGTATGTGTTGGAGCAGATGGAGCATCGGTAATGCAAGGACAAAGGAATGGTCTTTGTGTTAGACTACAACTATTAGCTTTTCCATATATGATTAATATTCGTTGTATGGCTCATAGGATGAATCTTGCATTTAAAATAGTAAGCAAGTTTCCATTAGTTTCAAAAGTTGAAGATCTTGTACGTGAGACTCATGCATACTTTTCTCGTAGTCCCAAACGATATTTAGAGTTTCAAAAATTTGCAGATGGTGTTACGGATGGAAAAAAACTACTGAAAGATGTTGATACAAGATGGATCTCATTAAATGGACTAGCTCAAAGACTATTTAGTGAGTTCAAATCTTTGGTAGGGTTGATGTATGAAAATCGCTACAATGTAGACAAAGCTCAAGATATTCTTTTTCGACTAACTGATATAGAAACATTATTGACATTGGCTAGAATTCTTCCTATGCTACATGAAATGAATGTCCTCGTGAAAATGTCTCAGAATCGCACAATGTATATTGCCGAATACACAAATGCGAGAAAGTCAGCATGCCTTGCATTGGATAATTTGTATATGATGCCAGACTCTTTTATTGGTCCAGAGTTTACAAGTTGGACTAAGATCATCAATATAGAAAATACTGAAAAAATTTTGACGTTTGATGAAAAAGGGATACTATGTATCACAGTGCATGGGTATATGGTCCCCTTTCATTATATTAGTAAAGACGAGACGAATCACCAAAGATTGCCCCGTGTCAAGAGACCAATTTGATAATATTGTGATCTCAGTGAGACAAAATTTGATAGAAATTACAAGATCACTATCATCAGAGATAAGAGAACGATTTCCTTGAGATGAATTGTTGGAGGCCATGTGTGTGGTATACCCTCAATATTGGAACAATTGTCAATGTCCAAGAAATTTAAAAGCTGATTTTCAAAAGAGATTAAAATGTTTAGTAGACCACTTTTGCAAGAAAGTCTCAATACATGGAGAACATATTGAAGGTATTTTAGATTCATCAAAATTGTATCAACAAGGTGGACACTTTGCTGAAACAATGTGGAAGCAATATCCTTTTTTGGAGAATCCTAATGAAAACGGTGCTATAACAAGATTATGGAATACTTTAAGTGCTAGCCAATACCTGCAAGAAAACATATTAGAATATTTTAAATTAGCAGATTTGTGTCAAACCATGATTTTGGGATCAGTGGAGGATGAGAGAATGTTTAGTGCACTATCATTTTTGAAGTCAAAGTTGAGGAACAAGCTTGATAAACATGTGGATACATGTTTAAGATTATATGTAACAAAGTATGACGTTGACAATTTTACATATGAAAGAGCACTAGCGCTTTGGCGATCAGATTGTGATAGAAGGGGAGAAAACAATATAATAAATTTATCTAATGAACTTGATACAGAACATAATGTTTTGGAGGCTCATAATGACAGTACATCTGGAGAAGATCATGTTCACAATGTAGAAAATGATGACCAAGATGAGAACTGGGAAATTGAAATACCTAGGACTCTTATTTTGGTATACATGTTCCGTTGATTATGCAAGATTACTACATGTCAAATTCAGGTAAAAATGGGTTCTATATTTTGTATTTTTCATTGTAACATTGTAGCTACATTTCTTTCATGTGTGTTATTTTAAGATTGATGTTTCATATTTAATCCTTACATTGTTTGTTTCTTATTTGTGACAGGAAATGAAGCTGGATTTGATGATTTTGGGACCTATTTCTTTTCACATAGATAGTGTTTGACTAGTATTAAATGATAAATAACTAATTTAACAAGACTAATGAAAAGCATCAATGGGCTCATTCAAGTACATGAAACTACCTTGATGTCTAGCTTTGACATCTTAGAAAATTTTAATGGTATATATGTTGCTTGTGTTTGGGGAATTTTGTTGAGTTTCGAGTTTTTGGTCATCTAACTCTTCATCATTAGATGGGCCCAAGTACACCATGTAAGACCAGTTTTACCCCAAGTAAAACTACTTTCACTATGTTAATTAGGAAACCCCAAAAGGAATAATTAATTAAACCATAATTTAATTATTATTCCCAGTCATGTTTAACCCAAAAACAAAGAAATTAATGAGAGAAACCCATAGTTATCTTACTATTTTCTAGGAATAATTATTTAAATAATATTCCTTGTTAAATATGACCAAATCAACCACCATTAATCAAATAAATCATTATTTATTTGATTATATCCCAACCACTTCCTTAAAAAGATAAATAAATCATTTATTTATTTATTTTTTCACTAATCAAGGGATTTGACCCAAGTCAAACACCCTTTCCCTCCAACAAATAATAATAAAATATTCCATAGAGGTGGATCTAGATTTGGTTAACATTATTTTAATCATGCACCAAGATCTGGAATGACCCAATATTTTGTTATAAATAGGAGGGTTTTCCCCTTCATTCTTCACCTTTTGTTGCATACTAGATCACTCTGGATCTATACACTCGGTCTCATTTTCTGCCATTGTTGCTCCCATTGAGCTCTACTTTCTACATTGGGTTTTCTACATCTACAAGAGAGAGAAAGCTTAGATCTGAAGTGCTGAGGACTACAAAGAACCCATCCCATTGAGGAGATCTGGATACACCTTCTTGTTTCCTCCCAGGTGCCCTGTAATATAAAATTCATTCAAAAATCGTGTTCTTGTCTTGTCTGTTGGATGCATGGAGCAAACTCTTTACTTTACTGCTTAATGTCTTTCCATTTATAGATCTGTTTGTTGCAGCACTTTAACTACTAATTGCAGATCTGAAGATGTTTTGCGGCCATTATTGTTGTTAGGGCTATTAGTTATGCGTAGCTAAAGTGGTTCTTTTTCGTACACTTGTTCAAAATCACTAACAAATAAGCGCTCACACCGGGTTTTAAATTACGTGGCCCAGCCGTTTTTCATATTCACACATATCAGCTACTTCGAGCCCTAGGAGAGGAGGAAGGAGGGAGAGAGGAGGAGGAGAAGACTACTTTTTAGCTGCTTAGTTTTTCTCTTTTCATGTCATTTTTCTCACATAAAAACCTAAAAACCTAAAATTTCTAACATTCGTGTGTTTCTGGCCCTATTGCGCAGGTAAGCGACACCAGCCGCAACTGAGACAACAACTTTTCTGAAAATCTACCACCGAGAAAACCGGAACGGGGGGTCGCACTGCCCACAGCCCAAAACACCCGACACGGACGCACCTTTTGGCACATTTCCACTGCCGACCTCCAACTCGAATCGAGTCGAGAACTGCGACACCGCCCTTTTCGACATTTTTTATTGTAATTTTTCTGGGTTCTGCTGCAGCCTCTGCCAGGGTTTTCCAGCCTCTGTCTCAGCCCGCCTTGACCAAGATCTGGTCTGTTTTTACTCATCTAAGTGGGAACCCAGCCCCTTAGGGCTTTAGTACCCTCCACTTTTTGTGGAAGAGTTTCAGCTGTTTCAGCCGTCGGTTTCAGAGCTTCAGCCCCCTCTTTTTCCAGATCTGTGACCTCACTTCCAGATCCATTGAAATCGGCCTCTTTTCCTTTCAAATCACCTCTTGTCGTTTTGTTTGGACCTCCCCTAAAGGCCTCTGCCTTACCCCCCCCCCGGCTTTTTGCTGATTTCCCTTTTTCCAGCCACCTTGCCTCTGTCTCTTGGCTGTGATCTGCACCCCTTATCTGCAGCTTTATCCTCCAGATCTCTGTCCCCTTTGACCCTAGATCTGTTGAGCTTCCTTTGTGTGTGTTTCCATAGTTTTTCCCTTTCTTTCTAGCATAGTTTTGAGAGACCCACCTTCTTGGGTTAAATAGATGCATACGTAGCTGTTATTTTTCTGTTATTTCAGCATTTTATTCTGTTCTCTGTAGGTTTATTTTCAGCTACGCAGCACACTTTTTGCTCTCAACAACGGAAAGGGTTTAAAAATTAAAATTAACGCACACCACACACTGACCTTAAGTGAAGAAGCGCCTGGTTTACACCGCCTGGCAAAGACTCTAAAATCAATTGTCACTGCACCTTATCTGCCCTTGACCTTCTTGATTCTGTCCCTTTCTGCCCTTGTCGGTTTCCTTCTTCCTGTCATCATTGCGCCCCCAAGGCGCCGTTCCCGGAGACTTCTTGGCCTTCACCCTCAGTTTCCGGTTGATCGACTTGCTCCGCACCGCCGTCGTCGAGCCAGTCCACCTTCGAGTCCGCACTCCGACTCCTCTCCTGATTCATCGGGTCCCCCTTCTCCTTCCGGTTCTCCCCCTTTTACCTTCACCATGTCTGGATCAGGGCCTAATGCTAGCGGCCCCAATGCCGGCCCTACTTCTAGCGGAACCGTCACAACCACTACTCCAGCCACCCCTGTGCTGCCGTACATTGCAGGCCTCAGCCTCCCCGATTTCCATCAGTTGATTAACGACCCCATTCACCACAATGCTACCTGGCCCACTATGCCCACCAGGTTACCCTCTGATATCCCTAAGTTCGAGGGCCTTAATGGCGAAGACCCAACCAATCACGTCCGGTCTTTCCACATGTGGTGTTCCTCCAACTCCATTAACGATGACTCCATCCGTCTTCGTTTGTTCCAACGCACGCTTACCGGCGAAGCTTCTAAATGGTATGTCGAACAGGCCACTTCCTCCCATACCACGTTCGAGACTCTTGCCCAAGCCTTCTTGTCGTACTTCCGGCTCCCTCTCCGATACGACACTGGTACGGAGCTCTTGACTTCATTTAAGCAATCCTCTTCCACACGCCTTTCTGCCCATGTTCAGGAATGGCGACGAAGACGGAGCTTATGTCGAGCCCCTCCCTTTGAAGATCGGGTTTACATGGACGGGTTCCTTCGCACCCTCCCGTCTCCCATCGGCAAAGATGTCGCCTCTCACTTTCCTCAATCTGAAGAAGCCGCCCTCCAAATAGCTTTAAAATATGACCTGATCTACGCTCAATCTGGTTATGTTTATACCGTTCTCCCCGACATCCCCAGGCCCGGTGGCGCTAACGCCCCGGGGGCATCTCATTCCACCGACGGTATTGTTGGATCTCTTTCCCACCCATCTGCTCACCCTTCTATGAGCCATGGTCTCCCTCAGGGAGGGGCCAGCACCTCAAGCACTCTTCCCCCTCCCGGCAACATGTATCCAGGATACGGCATGCCTCCTCCTTTTGCCCAACCTCCTGCTTACCTCAATGTCGCCCAAACCAACCCTTACTTTTATCCACAGCCTGGTGCGCCAGCTCCCTCCGGCCGCCGCCGCCTGCCTCCCCTGCCTCCCTCACACCCCCGCCGGCCGCACAACCCCCCCAGGCAAGAAATGTGGGTGCGGTGCACTGTGTGTTCTGTCTCCATAAGCACACGTGGGGTGGTGTGTGCCTGTGTTGCTGACGAGCGCCGAAGTGATACGCGCAAAGAAAGGCGGAGAGAGGCAACGAGGCCATCTACCCCGATGTGGGGACCCAATTCTGGTATGGACCCTAACACTAGCAACCAGCCTCAGGGCATTCCGCCCAGGCCGGACAGGCCGCTTCGCACAAACAAGCCCTGTTCGTGTTGCGGTGTTTACGGTCACTACACTCACGATTGTCCTCTTTTACCCCAGATGCGACGGATGTGGGAGTCTCAAACCACATTGCGCGGACAACACGCCTCCCCTCACGCTCCTCCTAATGTGGCCACTACCCAGCCAGCTGTGTTCACTGATCCTTTCCCTCAACAGGGATTCGTGGCTACCCAATCCCCCGACAGCCATGTAGCCCCCCCCTCGTCCATTTCTGGTTCCTCTGACTACCAGATCCTTATGATGCGCTCCGATCCTTCCCCTTCCGTCGACCTTCACCTTCAAACTCGGTCTGTGATCCTCTTCAATCTGCCTCCGTCTGCTCCCAAACCTCCATCTTCGTTCTCACGGCCTCTTTCGACATCCAGTGGCCCTTTACACATCCCTCAACCCACAGTTGAGGTTCATCCCAAGATTCCAAAGGGCCCATTACGCCGAAATGCTGCTTCCGGTCGAGCCGCTCAGTCGTATAGTATAGTAGATGATTTGGCGCAATCCCCTGCTGCCATTTCCACACTGGAACTCCTCCAGTCGTGCCCTTCTCAAAAGAAGGCTCTACTATCTGTCGTGGGCGCTGTTGATCCTGCTGATGACCAAATGATTGTTTTCGACGCCACTCAATCGGACCACCCTCCTCTTCCTCCTTCCGTTGCTTTCCAAATCCCAATCAAAATCCGGAACGCCACTGTATCCCGGTGTATAATTGATGAGGGGGCATCCACCTGTGTGATGTCCGCTTCGGTTTGGAAGCAACTCGGATCCCCTGAGCTGGCCCCTTCCACGATCACCCTTCGAGCGTGGGACGGTCATGCCTCCCAGCCTATTGGCCTGTTTCGTAATTGTCCCATCACCCTAGCCGGTAAGACTGTTTGCGTTGACGTCGAAGTCATTGACGCCCCTCTAGAC
>MU968317.1:28155239-28265035 GCA_034641835.2 Pinus albicaulis
CAAATGTCCCTCAAGCAAGCTAAGAAGGATAATAAATTATCACCAAAGTACTATGGTCCTTAGAAGGTGTTGCAAAAGATTGGTTCTATGGCATACAAATTGGAGCTTCCTGCTTCTTCGCGAGTACATCCAGTTTTCCATGTTTCATGCTTAAAGAAGGTTATAGGTGAAAATGTTCCAGTTCAAACAATATTGCCAGAACTTGATGAGGAAGGAAAAATCATATTGGAACCAAAAGCGGTCATGGAAACAAGAACTCGACAACTACGGAATCGATCAATTTCAGAGTATCTCATCAAGTGGAAGAACTTACCCACTGAAGATTCTACATGGGAGGATGAGAATTTTATACAGAAGCACCCAGAGCTACTCAAGCGTTGGGGACAACACTTTTTTGAAGGAGAGGGGCATGTTAGGTCCCTATATTACTAGTATAGTCCCTTATTTTTGTTAGTGTAACCCCCTTATTGTTATTATTGTACCCTTGTAACCCCCATTTTGTTATTATTGTGCCCTTAAATTATTATTGTTAGGTCAGCTAGGATTACATTGTGGCCCACTAGGATTACATTATGGCCCATGGACTCCTATATATAGAAAGGAGGTTTTGTAAATTGTATCATCCAAGAATTGTTCATTTATGTAATGTATTGGAGGTTGCCCCCTCGAAGTGGCTTATTTCTAAGGCGTTGATATCTCTTTTCTTCTATTTTTGGAGCTGGTTACTCAACAATTTCTTCTAGCACATGAAAAATTGGCTCTTGCATATATGATTTCTTAATACATTAAATTAATGATGGAAAGCTCCCAACATTTTTCCTCCTCAATGTTACTGAAAAACGACTGAAAATATGATCAATATGGTCGTGAGTGTTCCCAACAAGAAGGAAACCAACCTTTACCTTATGAAAAATTATCAATTCAACAAGCATGTTTAGATATCCAAAAAAAATCTGATTTTTGTTTACATGACAAGTGTTGTCTAATTGTAGATACAAAATTTCAGGAATATTACCACCCCAATGATAAAGCACTTCATGAATTATGGTTTTTGTCATATTTCCATAATTATGAATATTCGGAGCCGTGAAGTAAACTCTTGGCGACATTTTCCTATTGAAGACCATACAACCGACCAAGTGAAAGTGGTTAAAATTTTACTCCTGCAAATTTTTGGGTGTGCAAACAAAATGTGGTAGAAGTGTTTTCTTCTGGTCCATACCATCAATTATCAAACCCAAATATTTATTTGGATTATCATAACACTTATTTTGATGTTTGTAAAAAAATTTCCGTTCACTTTTTTGTTGTTCACGATGCTCTTGATGGGATTTAACAATGGAATCTACACATAACATAAAATACATGTATTAATTAATACATTTTCATAGTTGATCACTATACAATTTAAAAGAATAATCTTATGACTCCTTACCTCTTTCGGCTCCTCGACATTTATCCATTTTTTATTTTAGAGAATCACGTGTACTTCAAACCACTATCCTTGTCTTCTTAGGAATATGAACATTGTTGAATTATCTCCTCCATATTTACACTAAATATTGATATGTAATAAAAATACAATTTCCTTCAACACCTTCTTCATATTCCTTGTATAAATTGTAGATTTCTCGTCTTGAGAAATTATCTGGAATATGTATTGTATATCTATTTGGCATACACTCTGCATGTTTTGAAAAGAATTCTTGTAGCCATGACATTGCAGTGTTTGCTAATGGCCCAAACTCTCGTTTATGATGAACTTATGAATAATATGTAAGACCATTTTCCAAATTATCTTGGATTCTTAATAGATGAAAATTTCCAATTGAATGAATCATTTTGAAATCCTTTATACAGAGAAACAAAGACCCAATATGATTATCATAACCTACCAGTTTATATTGCATGGACCCCACTAAATATGGATTATGCATGCTTTTATTCATTGAAAAATAGTTCTTCCTTTTCTCGAAAGAAAATTTGAAATCCATATGTTTCAAGAAATCCTTTTTACAACAGTCACGTGAAATAAGCTCACTCATAGAACTTCTTCTCGTGAGATATACTACTCTACCCCTTGTATTACTAGAACATCTTGGATTGATATGAAAATGTATGCTCCTACTCCTAGAAACAATACAACATCTCTATTATTTCACCATTCTATGAACAAGCATTTTCATGATCATTAGGAGGAATACTTTTGTTACTATGATCATTTGCAATATAGTTAGGAAATTCACCACCAACATTGTTTTAAAAATATCCATTGCCATTTTCGGCAGCATGAAAATTTTCAATGCCATCATCTGTGGTTTTGAAATACTAAATTGGAGGATATTCTTCACCATCTTTAACTTTCCCTTCTTTAATCCCACTCTCAAAGTCCATAGGATTAGGAATATGTGGAAATTGTGACTCTTGATTTATTGGAAATTATTCATCCTAACCTTCGTCATTGTTGCTCCCATAGTCCATATGATTAGGAGTAAATGGAAATTTAGACTCTCGATTTAGTGGAAATTCTTCATCCTTCCCTTCATCTCAGATTCCATAGGGTTAGGAGTAATTGTAAAATGTGACGCTTTATTTACATAAATTTTTTCATCCTCCCATTCATCATTATTGCTCTCATAATCGTTAGGATTAGGAGTAAGTGGAAAAGGTGACTCTCTATCCATTGAACATTTTTCATCCTACCATTCATCGTTATTGCTCTCATAGTCTTTAGGATTAGGTCTAAGTGGAAAATGTGACTCTTTTTCCATTGAAAATTTTTCATCCAAACATCCATCACTATTTCTCTCATAGTCCTTAGGATTAGGACTAAGTGGCAATTGTGACTCTCTATCCACTGAAAATTTTACATCCTACCATTCATCGCTATTTCCCTCAGCGTCCTTATCATTAGGACTAAGTGGAAATTATGAGTATCTAGTTTTTGGAAATTATTCATCTTTCCATTCGTCATTGTTGCTCTCATATTCCATAGGATTAGGAATAAGTTGACAAATAGACTCTCTATTCATTTGAAAATATTCATCTTTCATTTTTTCTCTACTCTCGTTATATTCATCAATATGAATAGAGTTGTTACATGATGAATATGTTGATGCTTCATAAAAATAAACTTTAGCGTCCGAGGAATCCATAACACTCAAACAAGAATGTTGAATGATGCAAATGATCTCTCTCCCAATGATAATATATAGCTAAAACAATTAAAAAATCCCTCGAAAAATTCCCTCCAATTTTTTTCACCGAAAATGTTTGCTTGAAGTATGTCCCTCAAAATTTTATTTATACGATTGATTTGAAAATTAGTTATTAAAATATTGTCATAATATGGACTGCAATTTTGAATTAAATTCCCTAGATATTTTTCTCTTAATAATTTATTTCAAAATAAAATAATTTCAATTAAATTATATAACTTTAACTACATTATAAATTTTATTTTCTTAATATTCATCATAGTTTTTTAACCCACATTTACCCCACTGAAAACAATTCTGATATTTCCGCTTTATAAGAAATTTCGTTTTCACTATTCCACACATCACATCAATATTTCGCGAGGTTTACTTAAAATCTTGGAATGATTTTCTGGAGCAGCAACATTGTCAATGGGATATTCTCGCTTTTGAAAGGTTAGTTTTGTTTATATTATTCTGGAAATTAGTAAACTGTTAAAATTAATTAAAGTAAAGTTATTTTAAACCCTTAAAAATTACTAGCTTTTAGCGTTAATGTTTTTAGGTAGAAAACAAGTTAATTTTTTTTAACTAAAATTTAAAAAAAAAAATAGCATGCACATCCTGGGTGGGCCCGCCTAAGTCAGAACATGGTCCTTCTGGCCCAAGTCGGCACACCCACTTCGGCCACGACACCCGTGACGTCGGCAGACGCGCCCATGGGGTGACTTCTGCCTGATCCAGAGGGCCGCCTTCGAGCTCAGGTGGATGTCACCCCATGGGTGTGTCCGCTTGCAGCACAACATCCACACCGCCCATACTGTGGGAGAATGTGCCCACGGGGCGGTGTCCACCCGAGCCCAGGGAGTCGCCCCCTCTGCCTAGCAGGAGGCTAATTCTCATAATTAACCTCCTGATAGGACTGGGAATCAACCCTCCTACCCGGAAGAAGGGAAATTCTGAGAATTGGCCCCCTGCCAAGCAGGGTGGCCAATTCTGGGAATCGCCCCCCACTTGGCAGGGAGCTGACTATGAGAATTGCCCCCCCTGCCTGGTAGGGAGTCGATTATGAGAATCGGCCCCAAGCGGGCACCACCCAACAATGACGTGATGCAGGAAGACGCGCCCACGAGGTAGTGTTTGCCTATGGCCGATTCTAAGAATCAGCCCCAAGCAGATGTTGCCCCATGGGAAGGTCCTCCCACATCATTGCGCTCACAACATGTGGTGCGAGTGGACGCACCCATGGGGCGACGTCCGCCCGAGCATGAGGACCACCCCTTGAGCCCCCTTGGGCTCAGGCGGACGTGCCCACGGGGCCCTGTCCACCCGAGCTCGAGGGTTCCTAAGGCAGGAAGGCCAATTCTGACAATTGGCTCCTTGCACATATTAATTTATTTATTTTTTATATTCCCAAGGAGTCGATTCTCAGAATCGGCCCTTTGGGAATATCATTTTTTTTTTTTTTTTTCTATGACCAAAATTAAATGTTTTTTATATGCTCAAAGGGTTGATTCTTAGAATCAGCACCTTAAGCATATAAAAAAATTAATTTTTTTTTTTTAGTGGGGTCGAGGAGAAAATATTAAAAAAAAAAAATTGAAAGGAACTTATTGTAAATTTAGGGGGGCGATTCTAGGAATCGACCCCCAAATTTAAAAAAGCCTAAAAAAAAAATTTAGGCGGGTTGGGGAGATGACATGTAAAAAAAATAAAATTGTTTTATAGTTTCTATCAGGGAAAAAATGTATAAAAATATTAATATATATATATATATATATTGTTTTATATTTTGTTTATGTAAGATATTTGTTTTTTTGTGATTTAGTAATTTATATGTAGATATATATGTTTGCAGGAAAATGGCATCAAGGAAGGTGTATGTCAATCTTTATGGACCAAAGTCAACATTTGCATCATCTAAAGCTAGAGGTTGGCCTTCAAAAATCATTGTTGGATGAACTACACCTTAATTAATTACTGGAAATGTGGGTGATGCATGTACAAAAGAAAATAAGTTGGTTTCATACTGGAAGAAATCAACAAAATTGAATTGTTCAAAATATGCATGGTTTCTGAAAGATATAGAAGACGAATCTCGACAATTATATCTATATGCTAGTAAGACTTTTGATGTTGAAAGTTATGACCTAGAGGGAAAAGTATTAGACCTATATATTCTTCCAAATACTGAAAGTGTTTATATAGTATAAAAACCGCCCAAGTCGTATGATAAACTTAGATATCGTTTTACATTGTCGATGTATAGAAAAGGGGAATATTATTCAAAGATATGTAAACAAATCATACAAAAATTGCACAAAAGATTGTAAGTATTTTTATTTACACTTATCTGTTTTGTGTTATTCAAATTGTATCATTGTGTTTTTAATAACTTAGTTAATATTGACATATTATATTTTGTTTTACAGGAGTTTGTTGAGGGAATTTAAATTATGTTGGGGGTTGTTTATTATATAGAGTGAGATATTATGAATTTTTTCTCCATTTTCCATGAACATGAAATAGAAGATATGGCAAAGAAAAAAAAAAGACTTCATGATGCTACAATATTGTATCAAAGGGATCAATCTAGTAGAGATTGACATGTTACTTTTCAAAATGAGGAATTTGAAGTTGAATTTGAAGATGAAGAATCTGTTGCCATATCTGAGGATTAGATTAGAACTAATGTTAGAAAGGAGAAGAGGCATAAAAAAACAAAAATAAAAATGTCCAAGAATGGCTGCCTTCTAGTTGATGATGAGGATATTGTTTCGGAGCAAGAAAATCTGATAACCAACAGGAGGAAGAAACAAAAACTTTCTCATTCCAAAAATATCATGGACAACAGTGAATGGCCTAGTGAAAACTCAAAAGCAAGCAGGGAAATTATTATACCAGGAGCTGATTTAGAGGATGGCGTTATGAAAACAAAACAAAACAAAATGTCATTCAAAATCATTTGGCGAAGAAAAATTTAATTGAGGGTGGTCGATCATTTCAACTAAATGTCATTCAATTCTACAAGCCAGATGAAGGACAGTTCAAATATCAAATTAGAAAGCCACATCACTTGCATGTTCACAATTTGACAAAAAATTGAGGTACAACATTTTTGCACATGTGGTTGATTATGTTCTTCTTGTTGATCCAAGTGAGGTTTCTAACAAAGAATCACTTGACAAGTCAAAAAGTTTTGAATACAAATATAATGTACTTGGGGGAAACCATTCTATAGAAGCTCAAAGGAAATTGATGGAGGAATGTCCCAATAACCCGCGTTTTAAAACAATGAAATGTATCATTTATGATGGTTTAACAGATATAGAAGAAAATTTATTGGCATGGGATCATAATTCAAATAATGAGTATAGGATGTCTATGAATTTCATCCAAAGGGTCAAATTTATTCATAGTGAATTTGAAAAAAAATGTGATGGTGATAAGACAAAGTTTGATCATGAATTCTGGAATGAATGTTGTATGGAAATCGGTTATCAAATCGAAGAAAAAATAAGTTGAAAAGGTGGCAAAGTAAATTATGAAATATTCAAAGGTATGGATAAAATTTTCCAGTTGCCATTTAGAACTAGACAGATATGGGAATAGATTGATCAGGTTTTCGAGTTGTGGGAGAACGTTGGCATTAGAAGCTAGAAGGTCAAAAATTCTAAACTATTGATATGTACCAACAGTAAATCAGGTCCTAAAATGAAGCTCCTTCTCGAAGATATGACTGTCACACCTTGAAGATCAATGCGAGGAGTTAAGGATGAAAAAATTGTCAGAGAAATATTATCTCGTGTAAAGTCAGGAGAATTATTAATGGAGGAAATGTCTGAGGATTTTGTAAAGTAATCTTGTTATTTCTACTTATTTTTGAATTATAACTTTCAGATAAATATAATATATTGTTGTTGGTATTATTTGTTATACATATCACTATATTAACATTGTTTACAATATTTATTCAGTCATAAGGTTATCTGAGAATACAAGAACAAATGGTTAAATTATTGAATGAAGATAGTTGGGATGATGTTGTATGTAACTACCTAGATTGAAGTTCTACATCAGTGCTAAAATATTTTTATCTTGCATTTAAAAATGTATGTTCATTCATACATTCATTTCTATTCATATTTATATTATTTTTTATTTTATAACTTATACATTTCTTTTGTTTATTTTATTAAAGATGAAGAAGGATGAAAATGGAGCATTGGATAGTTTCAGAAGATTTATTGAAAAAAAATAAAATGAAAAGGATGAGAAAACAAAGTCTTAGTGATGTTGAACTTGATCTCAGTCTTAATCATTTCATTTTTAATGGGCTCCACACTATCCAATATAAAATAATATCAGGTGATTGTGAAGACATTGCAAAACTCATGCTTAAAAAGGATTATTCCCTATTTATTGCAGATATTCCTCACAGTTTCAATATCCCAAACATTAAATATGATAGTGAACCTTATACTTATCAAACATTTAGTAAAGTGGTTACGTGATTTCTAGAAGTCACAACATCACCATTTTGGAGATTTTTTACATTTCATTCAGACACACAATTGGGGTTTTTATTATCAAGCTTCAAGGGAAAATAAAAGTCAGGGATGCATCTTACATGGTAAGACTTTGAAATTTTATGTTCGATTAATGTTAAAAAAATCATTTATGTACAAGTTAATTGAACTTTTACTATTTCATGTTACAAGAAAAAGCCAAATCTTATTTGTGGTGAAATCAACCAATTATAACTGACTGTGAGCTCATTGATGTCGACAGTTGGACAAAGGCTGATAACTACAAGCCTATTCTTTTCAATCAAGTAGATGGAAAGAATCATAGACAAGTACTATTCCATGATGACGTTGTAAAAAAACTAACATATCAAGATAAATAAGAAAAAGGAGAGATAGTTAAAATATATAAAAAACCATTGTCATGATTATCTATCTTTCATATTTATGTTCAAATGAAGGATATTGGGTTTTGGATTTATTTTGAGGCTCACGTAAGTTTTATTATATAAGAATGAACTTCACTATTTTTTTTTAAATTTTTTTGTGTTTATACTAATTTATTAAATTTTTTCTTTTGTACTTAATGATTAGGTAGAACACTAGCATGTTTATTACAAAAAGGAAGAAATTGAATTTCCATTGAAAAAGACCCAATACAATGCAAATTTAGTCAGCAAAGAATCAATGTTCTTCAATTTATTCTAGATGCAATGCAAGATGTTTGTTTCAGAAAAGGGGACTTTAATGAACCCCATGTGGAGAAAAAGGAAAAAGAACCTCAACCACCATTAGATGGAATGATTGGAAAACCATACTTTGAGACATTCGCAGACATCAAAGATCCATTAGAAGAGGAAAATGATGAAACTGAAGCCAATAATGAAAATATTTTGGAAGAGGAAAGTAATAAAACTCTTGAATATGAAGATTTTAGGTTACATGATATTATTGTTTATTGATTAAGTTAAGCTTCCAAATGAAGTTCATTTTTTACAACTATTCATAAGTTATACTTGTAATGTTTTGACTTTGACATTTTATGAGAAGAAATAAATATCAATTGCTGCTATTATATGTTTACTATTTGTATAATGTGATTTTCACTTCATTTTTATGTGAATCATGTAAGTTTTGAAAAAAAACTGTAATTATTAGTAACTTTTGGCATAGAATTCACAAAAATTGCTAATTTTTATACCCTTTTTGTTATTTTTTTCCTATAAAAATGGTTTATTTGGCATGTCACTTTTAGCAAAAAAGACTAAAATTATGTATTTTTTCAATCATTTCTATATTCAAAATGTGTTTTTTTATATAAATTTTTAAAAATTCTTTGTTTTTTAGTGAAAATTATTTCATGTGCAACGAAATATTATTTAACAATATAGAATTAGATAGAATATTGACACTTTAAAATTTCGACCTTTTTTTCTTCTGACACTACAAAAAATCAAATATCTCACTACAAAAAAAAAGTTAAAAGAAAAACAAATAAAATAAACAAATACCTGAAAAAAACTTAAGAAAATATGTAACTGAATAGGAAGAAGACGAGTACGTCAAAAAATTTTAAATTTAGAAAATAATTATTAACATTTAATAGATTAGAAAATTTTAAGTCAAAAATAAGTCTTCTAAAAAAGGGGATGACGCTAACATCAACACTTTTCAAAATCAACATAAAAAAAACACTAACATTTTAAAAGTAATGTTTATACTTCGTACATAAGAAAATTTAATGTGTACAAAACATGCTAAAAAAAAATAAGAGTATTCTGAATCAACACTTTTCAAAATCAGAGCATTTTTTGCTACCTAAAAAGAGAGGGTACTCGTTTCTGTTCCTCTTTGAAAGTTTACATTGTTATCTGTAAATGTATTGAATATAGAATTAACAATTCATTTAAAACAAGTGTTGTAGGGCGGCTTAGTGCTTGCCACTCAAGTTACAAATTATGTTCTTGGAAAAAATATTAGAATTTACATTGGATAATGTTAAATTAACAATAATTAAGAAGAAAATAGAATCTTATAGTGTTTCTTTCCAATCAACTAATAAATTGAGATTTTTACACATATCCAATTTTACTCCTACATAAATAATGGTGGAAAGGAACCGCCCATAAGTATGTTTATTTTCATCTTACTCTTATCCTTTTTCTATTTTTACACAAATATTTTCTTAAATTATGGTGGGAAGTAACTAAAGTTAAATATGTTATTCACCTAAATATAAATTATTTTTAAATATTTTGAGTTTGTATGGTTGTCTTGCAAAGTGTAAGAATAAAACAGTCACTACAAAAATATTTAGAAACCATGTATGAATATCACAACAAGGTATATAAATTACGGGAAACAATATGTGAGACAATTAATATTCACATGACATTATATTTGGAAAAATCTATAACAAGACCTTATGTTATGGTCCAAACAAATATTTAAATAATAATAATAATAATAATAACATTGAAAAAAAGTATTCAGAGTTAAACATTATGAGTTAGATTGGTTAATATTAAAATAATAGTGGCTAATGGACAAATCGAATTGTAGAATCATGCGTTGGCAAGGACTAATAAAAGCAATGTCCAATATGTAAGAATGCGGTCAATAAATATGGAATTGGGATTTGAGAAAATATCCATTATAGATATCACAAGTTGTGTAAACTTTAAATCAATTTTTTTTTCTTAAAGCATTGATTAATAGTTTAAATATTTATGCAACCCAATAACAATGTGTGTTGGAAAAATAAACCATGTATAGTCCACTATTAAGGTAATATATTTATAACATATCAAATGTATTTCAATTTTTCTTACCAAATGTATTGTAGAGAAATTTGTTTACAATGTTGAACTTTGAATTTCTTTTATTTTTTGTTTTAGATTTTGCAGTAATTTACATTTTTAGGATACTTATAACACTCAATATCAATTAACTATGTCCTCTTATTTCATTTACATTCAATTTTAAGAAATAAAATCTTCATAACTATCATATTTTAACCCGTTAATAAAAATTATTAAAAAGAAAATCAATTATACATATGTATTCCATAAATTATAAAATTAAAACAATTATTACTTGAATAGGCCTTCTAGAATTTGAATTTAATAATCAATAAGTAATAGAGTAGTCTTTAAGTGAGACTTTTTGTAGTTTCCAACATATTTTTAAAGAATACCCAATAAGTTATAAATGAATGGTAGGTATTCTACTATATGTAATATTTACAAAATATGCACAACACATTTATGCCAATAGGAATGTTTATTTTGGAAAAGGGATTTTAGAATATTAATTTAATTATCAATAATTATTATTTGGATGGTAGGGATTTAACCTCCATAAAATATTCTAGAATAATCTTAATAATATACATAAATTAAAGGGTGAGATTTATTTGTAAAGTAATTATGTATTTATTTGTCCTTTTAATTACACTCATTAATTAAAATAATGTCATATAAGCAAGTTTTCTATGAAATGAGTTTTGGTTTTTTGGGCATATGGCATTGATAAACCATGATATTGCCCTACAACATTACAAAAAAAAATTATTTATATATTAAGAATCTCCATGATAAAGTGCGGGTGAATCTCCATAATTAAGAAACTTGTTTCATGTTTAAAAAAAAATTTATATATGCTTAACTTATATATTAATTATTTAATTGAATTGATTAATTAGAAAAATCCCATATGAACATGTGTCATATGGACATGAGTTATGGTATTTTGGGCATGTGGTATTAATAACCCATGGTATTTTAATAAACATCCATATAAATTAAGTGGCTGGTGAAAACACTTACCTTATGATACATCTTACATTGCTAAAATTAAACAAAATCATAAAAAATAATTATATTATTATTATAAAAAAACAATATGTTATATATATGTGTGTCCGTGTGTGTGTGTGGAAATGACAATGTTAGACACGTGGGTAACAAAAAGTGCAAGTGTTGATCGAAGAGATTAAACAAGAATGGTAAGTACAAGGTGTCCAAAAGACATGCATTAGAGAACTTTTGAGGTCTAAAATGAGCCTCCTAAGAAAAATGTACAACCATAATAAAATTTATAAGAACTAATAGGATTCAAGATGATGATGTCAACTGCGGGGATGATTCACTATTTTTGGGGTAAAAAAGTAAAAAGATTAAAAAATAATAAAATAATAAAATTACATTTTCAACTTGTATTTTCAACTTATCTCTCTATTGGTTTACTCAAATTTCGAGTGGAAACAATCATTGGATGAAAAATTTAATTCCTCATCCATGGAGTACCCATATTGCATACTTTTGATGGACCTTGTTACATGAAAAATGAGAAATACATGAAAAAACGTGATTACACTCACGTTTTTCATGTATTTTAAATTTTTCGTGTAGCAGGGTCCATCGAAAATATAAAACATGGGTACTCCTTGTATGAGGAATCAAATTCTTCGAGTAAACCCATAGGGAGATAAGTTGAAAATACGAGTTGAAAAAGTAGTTTTTTATTTTTTCCCTCTAAAATTTGATGATGCAATCTAATCTTATTTTATTATTTCCACTATTATTTTATAATTTCCTTAAGAGGCCCATTTTAGACTTCAAAATTCCCCTAATGGATGGTTGAATAGATATAATAAAAAAAACCCTTTGTTGACATTATTGTGAGAGTTGAGCTATTCAAAAAAGCTTTATGTTCACTGATTCTCATGGGATGATTTAGTTTAACAATTCAAATTTTCAGTATGCATTATTAATAGATACAATTGGAAAGGTTGGTCCTCCTAGTAGTACAATGTATATCATATAACTCACTTATTTTTTGAGTTATGGTCAATATCATATGTTTATGTAAATGAATAAAGAATAGGAAAATTGATCCAACCACAGAGCAAAACCAGAGTTTAGGAAAAATTTGGAAATAAAAGTTTTTGCACTACATTATTTAGGGCAATGATTGAAAATGAAATTACATTATGAGAACTTTAATAAATCCAAAATATTAGTGAATGGAAAATAATTCAACACCACCATCCCTTTAGCTATTTCTTTCTTAGATCAGTCTAGGCAATGCATGATGCTTCAATCCGTATAGATTTGGTGCACGAACTCTATTTGTTATTGGAGGACATGGTAATACTACCCCATTAAACAAGTACCTACTTGTCAATGCCCCGACAACAAAACCCTTTATTGCATTTCATTAAAAAATGAAGAAAACTTACCAGAATGGTTAACTAATCCTCTAGACACTTCAACAAAGATACAACATCTTCAATGTTAGTGTACATTTCTCTTCAGACTTCCCTTACCAAGGATCAAACAAAATCACCTTGAGTTATGAGATCTTCTTTTATTCACATAGCTCAAAATTTATAAATAAAAATATATTGCTTTAGACGTCGAAAATGAATAAAAACAAAATTCAGCCTGAAACATTAGTGGTTAGTATCTAATCCACAGAAAAAATACCTAAGGAAAACATGGGAAAATTGAAACCATGATAAATACTTACAGCTAGTGAATGCGATGAATCGTTCTCAATTTCTCCAATCATGCTGCACATTTTCCTCGTTGTAGAAATGTTTTATAAAGGTTTGGGAGGGGTCTTGGGTATTCATAATTCTGTCTTTTCAACTTTATCTTGTGTCATTTAAGTCACTTCAGGTTGCTTGGACACTGATGGTGACTTCTGTACCTTACCCTGCTCATCTTTTTAAGGTACGCCCTACCCATATTTCTGAATAATCAACTTGTGTCTGTCCTTGAATGCAAAGTACTTATTCTCTAAATCTCGAGAAATCGACCTTGATAAAAATGGGAAAGACATTGCTACACCATTTGTGTGCTCAAATTCTTTAGTGTTTGAGACAAGAGGCTTATGTAAATCCTCAAGTTGGTTAGAATTCACAGACTGGGAATCTCTCGAATCAAAAGGAGAAACTCTAGAATGTTTTTTGATCATTCCATAAGCCTAGAATCCCTTGATTTCAACCATATTTACTGTGATAGATACCAGGAGATGCAAAACCCAATGGCCAAAAGTATTATAGGGCTAATTTCTGAGGAAAATGGCTCACATTCATGCCAAGTGTACGAATTTGACCTTGAAATGAAGGCTTCACAATGAACGTGGGTTCAAAACCGGTATGCTATTGTGCTCTTTTTTTGAAATTTCGGAACAAAATCCATGTCAAGAGAATCAGGAAGCAAGGTGTTGGAAGGATCAGGATCTTAGTGAAAGGGCCACATGAAAATGTATCCGGTCGAAACAAAAACTTTCCTGCATTATTGTCGTTGTAAAAAAACGCCTCCTTGTTCCGAGCGACATTATGATTGTTTCTTTTGCTGTTATTTTTTGTGTTATTATTTTTATTATAGATACGGGCACTACAGATGTAAGGGTTGTTGTCTGTGTTATTATTTTTGTTACAGACACTGTTATTGCAGAACAAAGAGTTGGACGCAATCCAACAATTCTTTTCACGCTAGGCCAAGTGTTAGCGTCCTTTGAGTAGCTTGTGGCGATTTGTAGGTGACGATCACACAAACCCTCAGCACCAATGCCCCCTGCATGCAGTGTCGTGTTGACGTCGTATAAAGATTTATAAACAAAAACCAAAGACCACCCTAAAAAAATTTGTACGACTTCAAAATATTTCAATGTACGACCTAAATAATGCAACTCCACCGATCATAGATGTCATTCTGTAACCACTGACCAAAAAGAGCCAATTTAATTTATTTTGGATGGTTAAGAGGAATAATTGAGTGTTGGAGAATGTAATTTCACCTATCTGTAAGGTGTCATAACAGTCCATGGAGGTGTCTTAGTTCTTTTTCAGTAAATCTAATTTAATTTAGTCTCATTACAGTCATTTATTGTAAATGTCTCTAATATAATCTAATTTAAATGATTCATAATACTAAAAGGTAAATTTTATATTCCATAGTTTCCATTTTTGGCTATGATATCAGAGCGATTACATAAGAATCGAAAGAGAACAACACTTGATTTTGAAATCCCATGAGCTCCGGGGGAATAGTTCAAGCAGCTGAGATCGAAGTGAAAGAGAAGCCTCTACAAGTTAACCACATTTAAAAATTTCGAAATCTTTTTTTAGAGTTCAAAGCACTTGCTCTTTGTGAATAAGTAGGATCACAACGAGACACTTGGGTTGCACCAATAAAACAACGACTCAACGCACTTCTCCACGTTGACTGGCTGCGTTGACAACATAACTTCAAAAGATTATCAAAATCCTCATACGGAAAGAAGTATAGCTGTTAAAAAAAAAACGAAGCCCAATCCTCATACGGAAAGAAGTATAGCGGTTAAAAAAAGACGAAGCCCTTCTCAAATTTCTTTATCATTGAGACCAAATTCCTTTAGCCTTTGGTATAAAGTCCAAATTTTGTTTGAACGGCGCCTCACCATCCTTCACGTAGCGTTGGAAAAAGCAAAGGTTCATTTTGTTAAGTTTTTTTCATTCATGAAATTGGTGAGAAAGGTTCATATCTTATTAAAAGGCTTCGTATTCATTTCAAAAGTTTTTTTTTAAACATTTTTTTTAATGAAATAAAAAAAATGATTTTTGTCGTTGCAAATGGAAGTGTGCTAGAGAGACCATGTAAAAAGGCCTCACGATTTTGACTCTTTTTTTTTTTTAAAGACGGTTAGATTAAAAAAAAACATTGTTCTAATTTGCTGTTGCATTGTGATATTTTTGAGAAATTTTTGTGAAAGTGTTGATTTAGTAGATGTGTACGTTTACGGCAGCCAATCAACAACGGGGCTATAATTTATTTTGCTGGTTGAGTTGTAGTGAGTCAACATTTAATAAATGAGAAAATCTAAGAGGTTAAAAAAATCAAAATGACATCATAAGATCTTTGATAATTTTTTTTAATGATGAGAAGCAATAACTAGAACTAATGAAACAAATACAACTACTGAAGCCTCATATACATTTCAGAGGAGTTTTTTAGAAGAGTTTTTCATGTAAGGGGGAGTAATCTTATTGAAGATAAAGAGTTCAGTGAAACCCACTTTTCTCAGCCACAAGTAGATGATGAGTGAAGAATTTGTAGAATAAGCAGAGAAGGAGCACATAGATGCTCGTGGACAGTGAAAGACCTGCACAAGAAAATGAAGAAACTGAAATTTGAATCCTACAATAAAAAGGAAAACGGTTAAACAATTTAGAGGCTATAGGACTTGGAAGAAGAGAAGATGAAAAGTAAATGTAGTTGAACACGATTTTTTAAATTGTAAGCATAGCCAAAACATAGACAAGTAGGCATGTTAATTAAATTTTTATGTGGTTGTAATTAAGAGGGAGTACTGTTTGAAAATCTAATTCCAACCATCTTCTATGTGTGATAATTGTCCATCCAAGTATCATAGTTTACTTTCAGTTAATCCACTTTGGTACAGTATCACTGCAGCCATTTATTTGTTAATGTCTCCAATGTAATGTTATTTAACTTATTCATAATAAGGAGAAGACCAATTCTCTGCTCCATAGTTTTCATTTTTTGTCATTGAGAATCTTACCATCCATATCCAATTTTTGTAAGTAACATAATAAGCTTCCAACCTTCTACTTGAAATTACTCTATAACAAATCAAATAATAATTTTATATAATTTTAATACCAAAGTTATTATGTAATATATATTTATTTTAATAGATATATTTTTATTGAATTTTTATTAAAAAATGAGTATTTCAATCTTCAGAACAAATTATTTTGAGTTATATATACAAAATAATTTTATATACAATAAATTTTTTAAATGTAATTTAACACTTGAGTAACAGAAACATAATTGAATAACAGACACAGATATTTATTAGTTTAAAACCTTATCTAAAAACATGGTAATTGTGTTTGTTATTGTTGATGGGTATGAAACTCACTTTTAATTCTGATAAGGAAAGGGATTGGTATCTTAAGCTTCTAAATTAAATTCACAGGTAATTATTGTATATCAGTTTGGAAAAAACAAATGAAAATTAAGAATAAGTTTTTACATGATAGGAAATGAGATAAACTTTAATTTAGTAATTATAAACTTTATTGTAGAGGCCGAGGATCATACGATTTTAGTTTATCATATACTTCAGACAGTATTCCACTCTCTAGATGGAGGATCGATTTTGTACAGATGACATCAAAGAATTCAGAGAAGATGCAAAGTTGGGCATGAGTGTATGCCATGTTTGCTGCGTCAGGTGCAGGGGATCCCAAAAGAAAGCGGAGCTTGGATCGGTGCAGACGTTATAGAAAGCATCCCTTTCACTGTCCACGCTGCCACAATGATCAGTAGTTGAATCACCCGTGCAACACCGTTTCAGAATTGGCTCGGCAAAGTTACATATGGACTTCTCCAGATTAGCAGAGAGACCAAAAGGTGGATCGGAAAGAATCGGCATGATAGCGCTATATTGGTCCAGAATCACCATGTTGACGCCACCCAGATTTTTATTAATTCCCGCAACAGCTTCCTGTAACAGTTGATTGTGGTACAATGCCATTTTATTTGCCTTTTCATTGCAATATATGTAAGAATATTCGATTGTAAAATATGGCAAGCATCCAAACGGTTCCATAGCGTTGACAGCGACCTTCCGGAAACCCATCTTGTACAGGAGCTCCAAATCGACCGAAAGCTGTTTGATCAATTTGGGGAGAAATAAATCGACACCCTGCAGCCAGCCCGATTCATAATTTTCACTCGATGGGTCAAAATTAAAATATTTCTATACGCAAACTAATGATGATAATTGGTTGGTGTCCATTACCTCAAAGCTATGGTTCTAAAGATAGAAATGTAATCATTCCCTGCAACAGAAACTAAAACAAGAGAAGATTCTAGGTCTTGCACAGAGTATACTCCCCCTTCAACCAATTGCTCTAGCAGGTCGATTTGGGCAGTGAGATTGGGAAGTCCCTTAGAAGTATTAAACACTCCAGTCCCTCCATATGCAAAATTAATGCCATCCGCTGTTATGTTGCGATCCGAATCATTCCAGTGCTCGTAGGGTACAGCAGAATTGACATTGAAATAGGAAGTTGTGTAAGATTTTTGAGATACAAAGATCTAGATCTGCAAAACAATGAACAAGCTTGCAAGAGAAGGAAGGAAGCCAGAAAAGAATGAAATTAATTCTCCAATATTAGTTTTTGGAATAAATACATAAAAGCAACTAAGTTAAGCTTAGTTGTACATGCAATAACTAAAGCTAATTGAAGCTAAGTGTTCTTTATCTTATGTTAATGTGTACATGTACCACATGCAAGCAGTAAGTTAACTTAACTAATCAAGTGCACATCACATGCAAGCAGTAAGTTAACTAAAGCTAATCTAGGTGCATGTACACCAACACAGCTAGTCTAAGACCAACACAGCTAGTCTAAGTGCATGTACACCAACACCCCCCTTAAGCATAACTTAGGTGAGTGTGATGCAAAATGAATGAGTCCCAGCAACACGGCCATTTTAGGTACCCATATACAATGCATAATAAAAAAAAGAGGAAAGAGGGAAAATCCAGTGGGAAGAAAACCTCCCCTCAAAATATAATGCAAAAGTAGAGAAAAGACAACTGCTAGGCAGTCGTATCCTTCACCCCAAGACGATCTCGCAGGAATCGAAACTTCTGCTCAGTGAAAGTTTTGGTGAAGATATCAGCAATCTGCTCAGAACTAGGACAGTACTGAAGATCGACGATCCCATCATGAATGAGTTCTCTAATGAAGTGCATATGGATCTCGATGTGTTTGGTCCGCTATCACTGCACTGGATCTCTGCAAAACTTAAGCATACTTTGATTATCGCACCAGATGATAGTTGGATGATGGACACTGATCCCAAGCTCAGATAGGAAATGTTGTAGCCAAATTGCCTGAATAGTGGCATTGACTGCTCCTCTATACTCGGCCTTTGTTGATGATAAAGCAATGGCAGCCTGCTTCTTGCTTGACCAACAAATTGGGCCGGATCCCAAACTAAGTACATAACCGGAAGTAGATTTGCGATCAATGGTGTCGCCAGCCCAGTCTGAATCTGTGAACCCAATGATATTCAAAGAACAATTGGCTACATAATGAATCCCATAGGTGATTGTCCCCTAGACATATCGAAGCATGCGCTTTGCAGCGTTCCAGTGTAACTCGTGTGGCTCCTGCATGTATCTGGAAACGGCTCCGACAGCATAGGAGAGATCAGGACGGGAGTGAATGAGATAAAGAAGACTTCCCACAAGCTGGTGGTACAATGTGCAATCAACCAATGGTGTGTCTTTGCCATTCTCAAGCTTTATCCCTGATAAGAAAGGTGTGGTTGTTGGCTTGCAGTCACTCATGTGAAATCATGCCAAAAGATCTCTAGCATACTTTGGTTGAGAAATGGTAATCCCAGAATCACTCTGATAGATCTCTAGTCCTAGGAAGAAATTTTGCAAGCCCATGTCTGTCATAGAAAACTGCTTATGCAATGCAGTTTTAATGTTAGTAATGACAGAAGCTGAACTACCTATTATCAAAAGATCATCTACATAGAGTACTATGATCAACAAGGAGTCAATTTTCATCAAAAAATAAACATTGGAATCAAATTTGCAGCGTACAAAATTTTGAGATAAAAAATAAGAATCCATCTTTGCATACCATGCTCTAGGTGCCTGCTTGAGGCCATAAAGAGACTTCTTTAGTTTGCATACCAGAGATGAATTGTGCATGTATCCCGGTGGCTGCTCCATTTAGATCTCCTCCTTGAGATCACCATGAAGAAAGCCATTCTTCACATCCATATGATGCACCTCCCATCCTCTTGCTGCTGCAATGGAGAGAGCTAGACGAATGGAATCCATTTATGCCACTGGAGCAAAAGTCTCATCATAGTCAACACCGTGTACTTGCTGAAAACCTTTTGCTACCAATCGTGCCTTATATCGACTAACTTGGCCATTTGATGCTTTCTTGGTCCGGTAAACCCACTTGCATCTCACAAGTTTGCGATTGGAAGGTAGTGGAACCAAATCCCAAGTCTGGTTCTCAATGAGAGAGTTGTATTTCTCATCCATGGCGGCTTCCCATTTAGGATGCCCATTTGCTTCTGCATAAGTTTGTGGATCAGATCCATGCATCATATAAGCATGCATGGGCATAGATGGCTCCATAGCTAGAGTGCTTGCGGATCTTCCTCAAACAGAGGGATAGAGGCAGGATCATCAAGGATATCACTCATGCAGCGCCATTTTTGTGTTGAAGGTGGTCGAGAATCTTCCGAACTGCATGCAGAAGTATGATATCAATGTTCAACAACTGGTGGTCTAACAGGGGTCACAGAAAAAGACTCATCTTCATCAGAATGTTGGTCTAAAGTTTCATCAGCATACTCATCAATGAGTGGTGATGGAAACTTGGTAACAAGTTCATCTGCTGGTGCATGCAAAATATCTTCATCAAACTTTACACTCCTTTCAATAAAGAGCTCTTCACTGTGGATATCAAGATCTGTACCCTTTGACTTCATCGGAATATCCAACAAACATGCATGCTTTGCTTTGAGGCTCCAAAGCCTTTCTCTTCTCTGTAGGAATGCGAGCCCATGCTCGAGATCCAAAAATGCGGAAATGACTAACTTCAGGTTGCATGCGAGTCCAAGCCTCAAAAGGTGTTTTTCCAGTAACAGATTTATGAGGAGATCTGTTTTGGATGTATGAGGCACAATTGATAGCTTCAACCCACAATTTCGACGGAAGAGATCTTGCATGCAACATGCAATTAGCCATCTCTTTCAAAGATCGATTTTTCCTTTCAGCCATGCCATTTTGCCGTGGAGTGTAAGGAACAGTATGTTGCAATTGTATGCCTACTTCATTACAAAGATTCTTGATATCTTTGTTGACATATTCCGTCCCATTATCTGTGCGGAGTATCTTGATGCGTTTTCCAGACTGATTTTCCGCATGCGCTTTGAAAATATTTAGATGTTGAAAAACTTCAGACTTGAGTTTCAAGAAGTAAACCCAAGTGAATCTCGTGTAATCATCTATAAATGAAAACACATATCTTGCTTTGCTCATTGAAAGCACCGGAAATGAACCCATGAGATCACTGTGTACAAGTTCCAAAGGTGAAGAGGCTCTCCATGCACGCCCCTTCTCTAATTTGTCTTGTGGATGCTTTCCAAGAGCACATCCATTACAAACACCATCTAAAAATTCAATGGTCGGCAATCCTTTGACCATCCCTTGCTTACTAAGCCGTTGCATATATCTGAAATTCAAGTGCCCAAATCTCTCGTGCCAAATCCTACTTTCTTCATTTGCATGCGTAAGTAGCAAAATAGAATCTGATTGAGGAACAAAATCAGAAAATGTATACAGACAAGATTGATCATTTACCTTGCCAGATGCAATCTTCAAGTTGGTTTGCATGTCATAAATGCTCACGGAATCTGGGGTAAATTCCACTTCCCTTCCGCTGCCTGTGTGTGTCATCTGATACATTGAGAGAAGATTCACAGAAAGCCTTGGAATATGCAAGACATTTTCAAAACTTCCATCTTCGAATTGCACTCTTCCTTGTCCAGTTGCTGCAACTGCAGAATTATCCCCCATGAGAATGGGAGGACCTGAGTATGCATGTAGAGAAGAAAAGGATTCCTTTGAAGAAGCCATATGATGTGAAGCTCCTGAATCAACGATCCATTCTTACGGTGCAGAATGAAGAGCAATCAAAGCATGCCCATTACCTCTTGGATCTGGTGTTTTTTCTCCAGATTTCTTCTTGGCATTCTCAGGAATGTGGTCTCCGAGATTGTGTTGCTGGAGTGTCTCCGCCATAAGATCTATAGTCTTCTTCATGCATGAAGATTGAGGATGAAAACCACAGTGGCAATAATTGCACATTGATTGCCCTTTCGTTCCTTTCCTTTCCTTCGAGCCAGATGATCCATCTGGGGGTTTGGGATTTCCTCCCTTTCTTGGATCAGAATCCTTCTTCCCTTTTCCTTTCTGATGATCTTTGCAATTTGCCTTTCCTTTTGCATGCACAGTAAGTGCATGCGCTTTGGAATTTTTAAGTGTGCCCATTTTGATGAGCTTATCTTGCTCATGCATCAAAAACTGAATAAAAGAATCCAGTGAGGGCATCTTCCAAGCTGCACCAATTGCAGATCTGACTGTGTGGAATGTAGAGACGAATACTGCATACTCTGGACCAAGTTTTGATAAAATGGAAAGAATCAATTGATTTTCTTGTTTGGATTTGTCGATCCCACATCCTTTCAGCTGAACCAACAAGGCTTTATACCTTGTGAAAAAATCTTGAATGTTCTCAAAATTTCTCGGATCTAATGAGTTTAACTCATTTTCGAGAATGTGACCTTGCATTTCATCTTGTTTTCCAAACAATCCTTCCAAAATTTTCCATACTTCATTTGGAGTTGAACATGATTCAACATGAAATAGCAATTCCGGAGAAATAGATAAACATAGGATGCCGAAGGCCTCGTCCATGCGATTGAAATATCTTGTTTTCTCCATTGCCAATGTTGGTTCAACTTCCGTTTCCATGGTTATTCGAAATAAGCCTCTACTTCTGAGATGAAGTTGAATCTTTGGCTTCCATTCGAAATAATTATATGGAGTAAGAATTGTCGATTGTGGAAACTCCAATTTAGACTCCATTTTTGTTGTTGCTTCAATCTTCTGAACCTGCAAATAAAATTGCTTGTGCACTGATTACAAATCCCTGTGCTCTGATACCATGTAAGATTTTTGAGATACAAAGATCTAGATCTGCAAAACAATGAACAAGCTTGCAAGAGAAGGAAGGAAGCGAGCAGGAATTGAGATAAGATAGAATGAAATTAATTCTCCAATATTAGTTTTTGGAATAAATACATAAAAGCAACTAAGTTAAGCTTAGTTGTACATGCAATAACTAAAACTAACTGAAGCTAAGTGTGCTTTATCTTATGTTAATGTGTACATGTGCCACATGCAAGAAGTAAGTTAACTTAACTAAGCAAGTGCACATCACATGCAAGAAGTAAGTTAACTAAAGCTAATCTACGTGCATGTACACCAACACAACTATTCTAAGTGCATGTACACCAACAAGCTGCAATGTTCCGTGAATGAATTTGCGTTAAACCTCATATTTAGAGACTTAGTGTCTAATTAAGTAGATGTGTAGCAGTGTAGTGCTAATAAAAATTAAAAAAATTTAGTATTTATAAAATTAAATATTAAAATGGTTAATGGAGTTGTCTAAGGAGACGGAGGAAGTGTCTGGATGGCTAAAATTGGCTGGAATCCAGGCCAAAAGAAATTAAGAAATCTTACATTAACCGTTTTTGAATCATGATTTTGATGGTGGAAATGGATTCAACACCATCAAAAACTTCTAGGGCACCCAAAATATTAAAGTTTGATAGTTATAACCTGGATTTACAAAAAATTCTGCAAGATTTTCCTAATATCTTACCAGAATTTCCATGATTTTCAGGGCGAAAAAACAGTCTAATTAAACTACTTCTTTTTGTATACAAATAGAAATTTAATGTATATTTCCATATGAATGTTATTTCTAGTGATCACAATAAGGTATTTCAGCTTTTTTGGCCAATATTAGAGTAAGTTAAAATAATATATTGATTTAAAGTAAAACTTCAACACTTTTTGAATTAGCTAAAAGTTTCAAACTTCTAGAAATAGAAACCCAAAAATCAATCACATTAAAAAAAAAAAAACAGCGACAAATCATTTAAGTTGGTATGATTTTTTAAAAATAAAATTGACAACTTGAACTGTATTTACTTAGAATAATTTATAATAAGTATTTTAATAACAATTAATTGATAATTAAATTATAAAAAAATTTGAATTTAGGTTTTTGTGGTTATCTAGTGTGGTTCATCTTTAATACAAGATAAAGATAAAGAACAAGATCATGATATTATATTAAACAGATGAAGAAATCTTTTCCAGCCATGAAAATATAATAATTAATTTTAATTAAAAAAATTATCATTAATTAATAAACAAATTTTAATTAAAATAAAGCCAGCTATTTTTAGTGTTACTTTTTGAAGGTTTTTCCTGTGGATTTTTTAGATGTAATTTCTCTAAATTCCCACATGAATTCGTTGAAAACAAAAGCTTGATGAGTAACCTTGCACAATCAAAATGCTCAAAGATTTTTTAGGGTGCTAAATCCTTATATAAAGTAAAAAAACAATTTAAATAACAGAATACTGAATTCTGAAAAACTCCAAAAAATCAGACTCAAAACAACTCCAAAATAAAATAATAAATAAACTGTGAGTAAAAAAATAAATTAATTCCATTAATATTATTATTTTACTCAAAACTAAACTCAATAAATAATAAAATATACTCTACTGTGTTTTTAATGTAAGTCACTATTTACTTAAAAACTTTACTGCTTTACTTTAAAAACTTTACGCTTTAGGTTTATCACAACTTGCCGCATGTGTCACTTAAATCGAATTAGGTTTATCACAACTTGTGACATGTGTGACTTAAATCGAATTAATGAAGAGGAAAACAATCAGACAATCCACACAATAATCTAAATTATAAATCATATAAATTAAACCAAATGGTAAAGTAAAAAAAAACTGTTCACCCGATTATCAAAAATATAAATCCCATAAATTCTGAAGCCATATAAATTAAATCAAAATGATGTGTAAATATAACAATTCACTAAAATCACCCAAACCATAAATCGTGAACAAGATCTTAGAGAAATTGAAAACATAACGATTTGCCAGGGATCCAAACCCTAATACTGAACAATATATTAGAGAAATAGAAAACATGCCTATCAAGTCGGTTAGGAGCCTCCCATTAGAGTAACGCCCGGAGGGTTTGCCAGGATCCGTTATCTCATATGGAGGTAACCACGATGGCATAGACTTATTATGATTTCCAGTATCGGCAGAAGAGTCTCCAAACACGAACATAACGCTTGCATTGGCACTTTCAATATTCCCTGCACCCAACATTTATTAATTTTGCAGTTGATCAAATTCAAAATCTAAGGATTTCCACAACGTTCTTGTCAGATATTGAAAATAAACTGAGTTCACAGATGAAAACAGATCGATGAACAAGATAATGTACGTCGAAAATAAAACAAGCCACTGCTGTGCCTCCATTTTTGCAATCTCTGCTATCAAAAACCTTGGCATTTCAGAAAATCTGACAAAAGAAAATATAGAGTGGCGCTAATGAAATCTTGGACGTGTTGTATCAAACTAAAGAAATCAAATCTACTACTGAATCATAACTAATATACAAACCAACATTTTGTTAACTGTCATAAACTTTCAGAGTCAACTTACCCAACCCTAACCCACAACTACAGCCTTTCTATACATATAGAGCTCGGGAACCGCTTTCTAGAAATGGGAAACTAGTTCCAGAGGTTCCTCTGTTCCCTGGAGCTTTGGAACTATGTGGGAACTTACCAATTTTGGTAGGAGCTGTGACTAGAGCTGGGTCACGTTCAAGAATCTTTGACCACTATGATGATTGACGTTCCCACGTTTCCAACAAAACTTGTCGCCAAAACAAAACTTCCTTAAATGTTTTTAGTAAGTTTTACCAAAAAAGAAACTTCATTTCTGTAAATTTGCCCCAAAATCCACAAAAAAAAAAATTCCCTGCAAAAAAAATATTTTTCTGGCCAAACTCACTCACAATCTTGCATAAACTCTGTCCTCCATTCACTCCATCACTGTAATTGTTAACTTGTTTAAGAGTGCAACCTTGTATTCATTAGCAAATAGTGCCTGAAGCAGCGGTTCTCTACGGCCAGCCTTAGTGAGTTTCCAAATACTTTGTTTTTTCTAGACATTTAAACTCCAATAGTTAGGGCTTTAACTTTTCAAGGATTTCTTCTTTTCTGTTCTTTCTGTTTGCGAGCTCTTTTGTGGGGCTATTTCATTTTTTAGTCTTGTTTTATGTGATGTCTAAACTCGTTTCTTGGGTCCCTTATGTGAAATTCCTCTTGCCATTAGTATGTTAGTTTCATTTCTTTTCAGTTACAAAGAGACTCTCTGGACTGGTTCTTATAAAGATATTATATTTTTTCATAATAAAAAATTATATTAAGTTAGTAAATGCATCAATGACGTGTCTGAAATTTCTACAATTAGTAACATTGGCGCTCCTTTGACAGGTAGAAAGTACCAGACCCATATGCCACATTACAGCATTCCACAGATAAATTATGTAATTAAAAAAAATATTTTTTTATAATAATATTACCGCTCCCAATTAGCGGTTTCCTGTAATTTTTAGAGAAACCTCTAGCCATTCTGAACACCCGTACCCAAGTTCCCAACATTTCCACATTCCAGAAACTCATGCAACATAGATATAGAGTCATGGGAACCCCCTGTATTTATAGAGCAATCCGACTGCACCTGCATAAAAGCAATTCCTGGGGGACCAAACACAAAATAGTTATGGCTAACGAATAAATGCATTTAATGTGGACCAAATTGATAAAGAGGAAGATATAGATTTCTTAAAAATTCACGTTTTAAAATGAAGGCAAAGCATATGGCCTTAGTGGACCAGGTAATAGCATGACAGTTTAATAGATCAATAATATGTTGGTTTTTGTAGCTACTGATGTTTTATGTGTACCTCCCACATATGGTGTCTAATGTGTTTATAGTGTCATATGCCTTTATCTCTGCGATGTTGTATTTATGTTTTCTGTTTTCATTCCAGCGATGTTGTATTTGTGTTCTGCGTTGTGTCTTATGTTTTTACTTTCTTCTTATCCGGTCATTTTCAGTAAGGCATTTTCATTTAAACATTTTAGTTCAGGCATTTCCACTTTTTCGTACTACCACGACCTTCCAACCCTAATCTACGAGTTTGTGTACAAGTTTTTAACTCCAGTTTATAAACTTTTTTTTTTCCTTTTTATTTATTATTTTTTTAATAAAAATTCACTAAAATTTATATGAAATTGTTAGATAAATGTAGAGAGAAAGGAGAAATCAAAAGTCAATTGGAAATAGATACTCAAATAAATGTTTATTTAAAACTGGAAATAAATGCTTATAATAAATTTAAATACTTTGAAGACAAAATTTGAAAACACGTAGATGATAAAATATTAGCTTTGAATTTTATAATTTTAGTTGAAAAAAAAAGGAAAACTAGGACACTTTAATACTAATGAAGGGAAATTATAAAATAAATTATAAATTGAAACATTTTGTATAATTAAGTATAAAATAATGAAAAAAATAATTAAGTATAAAAATATGTTAGTTCTTTTAAGCTCAGTGTTGTGAACTATAAATATGATATATGTAATAAAACTCTATTTTTAAAAAGTTTATGAAATTTGTAAATGAAGATCACATTTCTAGAAAGCAACCGTGAATTGAGGAAGGAAGTTTAGAAAAGAAAGAAAATGAAAAATATTTAAAAATAGATATGTAGCGAGAGACCATAAAGATGATAATAAATAGGAATTTGAGACATTATTGATTGTCTCATGGACCTCTTATGTAGCTTTCCATGCAGCAAAGGGCCTATGTTAAAGTGGATTTTGTGTGAAATTAATATTATATTCTTCGTTGTGATTGGGGAGAATGATTCTCAACATGTTAAGATTTTTTTTTTGGGGTTGGTATGGAACAATATATCTTACTACATATGGATTAGATGCATAGCTTGTTATATAAGAATTTTTTTTTACTGAACTTCATATGCTTTTAATCACTACATGTGGATACATATTTCAATTATTAATTTTAATAAGATATATACACCATCATATTAATGCTTATAATTCTGCTCTTTATAAGGGAAATATCATAGATAGAAATTATCTTTGCAATGACTTCAAACCTGATATTTAGTCTAGGAAATTAATGTAATATCCTTTTGTTCGAAGTGTGCTAAAATGACAACTAATCAAGATATTATATTAAGAAATGATCCCAACCCTAATATTTTATGGTTAAATGAGGACCTTTTTTTACCCAATATATGTCAAAGAAACTCTGAAATCCTAGATGATAATTGGCTTAATATCAAGTTAATCAAGCTAAATAATTTTCAAAATCTAATAATTTGTAAAGTTATAATAGTGTGGCATAAATCCAATTGAATAATTCATGTTCATAGGCTTGGGAGAAATCTTGTAGATTATGTGATATCTAATATCATTGTGTACAAAGAAATAGTAAATTTTGACTTCTTAAATGACAGTCAAAGTAAATTTTGTCATGGATCTCCAACACTAACTCTAAAATTTGTCATCCATAAAATCTTCATTGAAGAGAATTGTCATAACTAAAAGGACATGATATTTATCTCAAGAATTTAAATTTAACGAATTAAATCTACTATCAATTGACGACAATATCTCTATCATAAACTTATTACAATGTTCTCTAATTTCATTATTAGGTTCTTGATTAAGGTGTTGTGTAAAAAGGAAATATAATTCACAACCCTTTGTATGAAAAATCATTTAGGATTATTGATATGTCATTAAGGATGCTTTTATTGAGTCCGTAAAAGTTCATAAGATGATCATATATGAATACTTATTAAAAGAAAACAAAAAGTATTATATAAATAGAAGGAAAGATAAAATTTCATCTATTTAATTTGAATCCTAAAAACAATTAGAGGAAAATCTTTCTCACAAAACATAAAAAGAAAATATGATTCCCTTGAGGGACTAGAATTCCCACCTTAAAAATATCTATGAAGCCTTTGGTTTTGTGGAAAACATTCAAACACTTTGTATAAAACAGAAAGTTTTTCAATAAAATACATATAGTTTGGGGCTAAATAACTGACAAAAAAGGAAGGATAAGAAGAATGACGACTACTAGGTACAAAAATCAAAATTTGTAGTGCTTATCCCCATCCCTCCTATCTACAAGTTCTTCAATTTAGTAATAATAGAGCTTCCCCTAACAATAACTATAACTCCCTATTGTGCCTACTTTTAAAATAGGTTATCAAAAGTCCCTTTAATTATAGTACCGTTAATGTTAGCCCCATTTTTTGAATAAATAAAATCAATTAATGGCTAGAAAGCCATAGAAGAGTATTTAAAGGACAACATGTATTTAAGAGCTAACATTTGAGTTTGGACCACCTTGTTATGTTTGGGATCATTGTAGAGGAGTGACACAAAAATAAGATTAATCTTGTATGTTGTTTCATTAACTATTTTTTTCTTTTAACCAATACCTACATATAATCTTAGAAATGGATTAGAAAAAGTAAAAAATCATTATGAGTTGAAAGATGCTAGGATAAGTTTCTACGAGAGTGTTATTTCTAATTTTAGGTATACTAGGTGCAAGTTATAAAATATTACTTGTGATATAATAGTTAAGAAGGTTGTTCCTTACTACCTACTCATTTTGGCATATACTTGACAATTTGAAGTGTTGTTTGGAAGAAAAAGGTTGGTATTATCATCATCCTTATTCCTTTCACAAATGATATTGTCAATATGGCATGGAGTGATCACGATGTCAAAAAAACTTGAAATTCTCAAGGATTTCTACTTTAGAATGGGGTATGAATATCAATGCTAACAAAACAAAGGTTAGGATGATTAAATCCAAAAGAATCACTTTTGCTAATTTTGTAGGAAGTGAATGCATAGAAATATCGTAGGATTAATATTCCTCAAAAGCCTAACTAAAACTATAGCATTGAGAAAAGGATAAACATAAGGTAAGAAAATAAATTTTCACTTGAAAACAATTGTAATTAATGGACCCTTAACTATGGGATAAGAAAAGAAATCCCCTTTGAAATTTTTTTCGCTCTTATTATTTTATACGGTGGTAAAGTTTGAGACTATAACATATCTAATGAATCATAAAAAAAATTGAAGAGAAGTGTTTTATAACATATAATCTACATGTTAAAGATGATACATGTTATTTTATTATCCTTATAGAGCCAAATATTTTCCCTATTGAAAGCACAATTATAATTAGATGCCTAATATGCAAGAAATAAGACAAACAACATGAAATTCTAGAAACTCTATAAGTGTGCTCCAAAGTTGAGCTAAAATCACTTTCGGCTCAAGAAGAAAATATATAAAGATGATATATTTTGGCTAAATCATTATAGAACAAAGAGAAATACCTCCATATAATATTATAATATTAATAATATTAAAAGTATTATTAAATTCAAATTTTAAGAAAATTAGAATGTGATAAAAGTTTAGAAAATTAAAGAAAATTAAGATAACATAAAAGAGTATCACCTTAATATAAAAAACAAGTTAATATTTATGAATTCTATAATAAAAAATAACTATAATACTAATATTTTTTAACTTTTAACTCATAATTAAAAATGATTCCTTAACTCATTTAAACATAAATAAATTAATAAATTTTATTATTCTTAAAATCCATAAATCATAAATCAATTTTAAACCGATGAACAGTAACAACCAACACCATTATTTTATATCATAAAATATGTGCAACCATACCGCCACAACTTACTTTTAGGTAGTTGAGCAATGGATTATTGTGAGTTTTGGTACCTTTCTTGCTCTTAGCCAATACTTCCAATACTTTTAAGACATTTTGATATTTAAAACATTTGAAGATAATAAAATATGTGGTTCTTTTAAGTGGACCTTTAAAAGCACAACGCACGCACTTGTAAGTGCGTATTGACGTGCGTTAAGGTGTCATTTGGTTAGATGATGCAGGGCCATTGTTCAACCATTCCTTATTTGGTTTTATGATTTATCGTTTTGTGTAAAGTGAATATGTACTTATCGATGTATTATTTGGTTTTATGGTTTATCGTTTTGCGTACAGTGAATATGCAATTATGGATGATTTTATCTAAATAGTGTTTTTTTTAATTAATGTTACTGTTAACTGTTTTATATTAAATGTGCAGTTAACTTTAGTAGTGTTATTCATGTTCATTTAACAAAATACTTCCAAGTTCATTTATTAACATGAATGGATATCTATATTATAAGTTCATTTATTAATAATAATGGATATTTATATTTATTAATATTTAAAGTTTAAAGTTTAGTGTAAAATTTATTTTTAAAATGCTAAATAGTTAATTGATTATTTAATTATTTAATTTATTAATACTTTTATAGATATCGTTAAAATAATATAATTATGTAAATTAAATTATGGCGCATAATCCTGACTGGATTCCTGCTTCTGGTACTCAGTGTCCTTTTGCACTATTTCCTGGCCTTGGTATTGCGTGTATGCTTGTTGCTCTGGTTCCTGGTTTTGGTACTGATTGAACTCTTGCTGGCTCTGGTATTGATCGTATCCTTGATCGGCTTCGTGGTCAGTGTATTGTGCATACCTTGGGCAGTTTGCTGGTTTTGATACTGCTCATACCCTGATCTCTTCCCCTCACACATGGTTCGAATCCCTCAAAGACCTAAAAACCCTCGTCTCCAAACATTCCAAACCTTCTAAAAAACGGCGGCGTAAGCGTATCAAGAGTGAATATTTGTCAAATTTTAATTTTTTGGAAGGACGATAACAAAACCTTCCTATTGGCTGGGGTGAACAGTGTTTGCTCACCCAAATCCAACAAAGAAAATGCCTCCGGCGTAATTAATTATTGGTAAATATTCATAGGCATCGATTCATAATAAACATCAAAAAATTTATTGTCTCATACATTTTACACTCCTAAAATTTCAAATATCATAAAAATTAATTAAATTATAATTTATTTAAAAAAATATATATTATTATTATTATTATTAATGATAGAAGAGGTCATTATATAAGTTAAATATATAAACATTAAAAAAAAACATGTAACAAGATTATTAACTATAAAGATTGTTGGCTCAATATTATAGCAGAGAAACACCCGGGGTTCAGATAGAGGACGCCAACAAAAATATCCGTCGTAGTCTAGCTATTGGAGACATTTTCACTTACTTTCAAAAGAGAAGCTCTCACCCGAGGCATACCGAGAACTTAACAGAAACCTGTAGGGGATCATAGAGCGGGTTGGAGGAGTGACTTAACAAACAATTCATTGGGCAATGTTGAGAATTCTGAATACAACAAACAGAAAGGGATATGCGTTCCCCCACAACAGAGAGAATGCAAAATATTGCAGAAATAACATTCATACACACAGACAGACAACAATTTTAGACAGGAGAGGAACTCTTTCAAATTTATTCATCTCTTCTTTGAAATTTGATTCATCTCTCTCACTGAACATATGAGAAATACATTAGTTTATACAAAACGGTCGAAGCCTGCAGTTTAATGCAATTCAATGTGGGAATGGACATTCAAAAAAAAAATCATCCTTCTGTTCTAATTTTCCGTTTACACATGAAACATCCTACAAAACGCGTTCAGAACACATAACAACGGACCTCAAATATTATGGGTTCCGCTTCTAAAGACACATCATGTCCGGCACCTCCATCGCAAATCACTCATCGACGATTTGAACTTTTAACATATACACTTACAGGAAAACTCAAAACATTGTGATTGCGATGTGACGTGGCACATATCGCATCGCAATACAAATAACTTATCTTGCGGGGGCTTATTAGTTAACTCCTAAGATTTTCAATGTGTTCTTTGCACTACCCTCCTCAGCTTTCCATGTGGCCCTTTTGTGATCACATCGCAAATAACATAAAACGACTTGCGGGCACTTAAACAGGTAAGTTATAAACATTGTGAAGTGCAGGCTGCAGGCGGTAAGCTGCGGAAATTTGAAATACAGAAAGGTAAGGAAATAAGATGAAATGAAAAATTTTATGCTATAATGGGGCAAATTATATGGTGGGTCCTGCCAGATCACATCGGCAGAAATATCAGTTTTGGTGCGGGCTTAAGAGTTAAACCCTAAAGTTTGTGAAGTGTGAGCGGCGACGCGAAAAACTTCGAGAAGTGAGAAATGCATAAAACAAAGGAAATGGGTGGAATACAAATGATTTCATGGGTTTCAAATGTGGTAAGGTTGGTGGTGTGTCCCGTCGATATCGCATCGGCGAGGAAATAACTTATGGAGAAAGTCTTAAAGTTTAAACCAAAAAGTTGCAGGCGCGAAGCTGCGGGAAAATGGTAAGTCAATGTGGGAGGTAAGAAATAAACACAGAGGAAGGGTAGGGTACTCTGTTGTTTGGATTTTTAGTAAAACACCTCCAGATTTGAAGACTGAAGCTTCATCCTTCCTTGCACAAAAATTTAAAGAAGCCTGGGTTGCTGCCACATTTATTCATGGCGATGGTTGGGAGTAATTCCAACACTCCCCCTAAATCACAACTGCTGCTATCAATCATTCCCAGACACTATCTGAGATAAACAAAACTCTTTTGTCTCAATGGCTTTGTGAGGATATCAATATACTGTTCTTGTGACCTGTAGTGCTGCAAAACAATTTCACCACTGTTAATTAATTGTCTTATGAAATGGAATTTGGCATCAGTATGCTTTTTTCTCTTGTGGAAAATATAATTCTTTGACAATGCAATTGCTGAGATGTTATCACAAAATATTTTGGTTCCTTTGTCTTGTTCATGACATAAATCCGTCAACATTCTTCTCATCCAAACTTCTTGGCATGTTGTTGTTGTTGCTGCTACATATTCAACTTCTACTGTTGATAATGAAACTAGTGGTTGCTTCTTGGAAGCCCAAGAAATGGCTCCTGATCCCAAATGAAAAACATACCCTGATGTGTTCTTTTTGTCATCTACACTTCCAGCCCAATCACTGTCAGTGTAACCAATTAGCTTAAAATGATCAGATGTGGAGTATATAACACCATACTCCTTTTTTCCATTTACATACCTCAATATTCTCTTGGTTGCTTGCCAATGATTCTCCTTGGGTGTCTCCATGTATTTAGATATTAAACTTACTGCATAAATTATATCAGGCCTAGTTGCAGTCAAATACATTAGACTGTCGACTATGCTTTTGTACAATTTGTCGGATTGACATTCTTGTTACAATCTTCCTTGGTTAACTTGAACCCCATGGCAGTTGCACTTGTTGATGGCTTGTTTTTCTGCATATTGAACCTCTTTAAAACTTCGTCAACATACTTTTCTTGGGAGATGAAAATCCCCTTTTCTGTTTTCTTTACTTCTATGCACAAAAAATATCTTAGCATACCCAAATCAGTCATTTCAAATTCACATTTCATGACTTCTTTAAAATCAGCAATGAGAGAAACATCATTTCCTATAAAAATCAAATCATCTACATACAAAACAACAATACTAATTTTACCATATTTTTCTTTGATGTAGAGTGTGGGTTCACCATCACACTTGTCAAACCCATTGTCTATCAGGTAAGCATCAATCCTGCTGTACCATGCTCTTGGTGCTTGCTTCAGCACATAAACAACTTTCTTCAACTTACACACTCTGTGTTCTTGGCCTTCAACTTCATAGCCAAGAGGTTATTCAACATACACCTCCTCTTTCAACACTCCATTCTAGAATGTTGGCTTGACATCCATTTGATAAACTTTCTGTTTTTGTTGTGCTGTTATAGACAACATTATCTGTAGTGTCTCCATCCTTGCAACATGTGCAAAGGTTTCCTCATATTCCCTTCCTTTTTGATGCTTCTAGCCTTTGAAAACAAGTCTTTCTTCGTTCCTTTATATATTGCCTTCAATGTTGCTCCTGGTCTTATAGACCCATTTCACTCGAATAACTTATTTTCGTTGTGGGAGGTCCACTAACTCCCATGCATCATTTTTTTATATTGCTCCTATCTCTTCATTCATTGATTCAATCCACTTCTCTTCTTTTATTGCATCTTCAAAATGGATTGGGTCATGAACATGACAAAATAAAGCAAATAAAGAATTCAGACCAGCATTATTATCAACTTCTTCTAGCTCATAAATTTCACTTAAATTTATGAATCTTCGTCTTCTTGTATTTTCTAAGGATGTGTTTGGAGTTGCACTTAAACTCGAGGGAGTTGCTGATCCTTGTGGGGTGCTTGGAGAAGAAATTTCTTGCTTTCTAAAAGCTTCTCTATTTCTTGCTTGTGGTGTGCTCTGTTGATCTTGTGTAGGTGGAGGAGGAGCCACCATTGAGGAGTTTCTTTCTACAATCAATTCCTCTTTGTCTTCATGTGAAATAAATGTCTTCACACTTACAGTATTCTCTAAACTTCCATCCCAAGCTTCTTCTTCAGTGAACTGAACATCTCTGTTGATTATTACTTTCTTGGTTGATGGATTATAGAGCTTATAAGCCTTGGATTCATCACTGTATCGAAAAATATACACTTCTCCCCTTTGTTGTCCAATTTATTCCTTAACTGACCTAGGACATGTGTGTATGCCACACACCCAAACACTCTCATGTGAGTGACAACTTACTTTGTTCCATTCCATGCTTCTTCTAGAGCTCTGCTCATAACATCATTGGTTGGACATCTATTAAGAATATAAACTGCACAATTGACAGCTTCTTCCCAATACTCATTTGGCAAATGTTTTTCCTTCAACATACTTCTTACCATGTCCATGATGGTCCTATTCTTTCTTTCTGCTACACCATTTTGCTGAAGTGTATACCTTGTGGTAAACTGCTTGTGAATGCCATGCTCCCTACAAAAACATATGAATTCTTTGGAGATATACTATCCTCCTCTGTTAGTTCTCAAAACTTTTATATAGTGTCCAGTTTACTTCTCAACAAGAGCTTTGAAGTGGTAGAATTTTTCAAACACTTCACTTTTCTGCTTTACAAAATAAACCCATGTATTTCTTGTGTAATCATCTATAAATGTCAAAACATAATTACTGTCAGCTAATGATGGTTTTTCATTGCTCCACACAAATCTGAGTGGAAAATATCCAAGGGTTCATTTTCCCTTATACTATTTCCTGCTGGAAATGTTTCTCTATGTTGTTTTCCCAAGATGCAGCCTTCACATAGGCTGTCTAGTTTCTCTATGAGTGGTAATACCATTACCATGCCTTTTCTATACAACAAGTTAAAACCTCCGAAATTTAGATGTCCAAATCTCAAATGCCATAACCAATTCTCATATTTCACTTCTTCTTGAAAGATTTCTTGTGTGACAGTTGCACACATCATTTTAAAAAAAATGCATTGTAGAACTTTTGCATGAGTTGTCCAATGCTTAGAAGGTTACATTTCAAGTCAGGGACATAATAGACATCTGGCATGAAATTCGTCTCTCCCTTATTTATCAGTATGTTTAGTCTTCCTTTCCCCATGACAAAGACCTTGCTATCAGTCCCCGTTGTCACTTCAGATTTTACACTTTCATCTAAGTAGGAGAACATTACTATGTTTCCAGTCATATGGTCACTACAACCTGAATCTAACAATCATACATCTTTGTGGTTTTCTTGTGCTACATTATAATCTAAAAGCATACTACCTTGGTTTTGATTTTCTTTTGTAAAATTTACACTAGGCTTACTACCCATGTCATTTTTCTTATTTCTACATTCATTTTCATAATGGCCATACTTTTTACAATAATGACATTGGAATTGAGATTTATCATACCTATGTCCTTGTACTTGATTTTTTGCTTGATTCTAGCTTGAGCCTTGGCATTGATTTTGATTGTTTCCCCTTCCACTTGTGCTTGCAGGGCTGCTTCTTCCACCTTTGTGTGGGTTTCTTCCTCTTCCTCAGTAGTTTGATCTTCCTCGACCTATACCTTGACCAAAATATATTTGTGTCTTAAATGCATGCTCTAATGAGGATTTTGTTGCTCTGTTCATTCTGTGCTCATGAGACATAAATGATGCATGAATCTCATCCACTCAAAATTGTGAGAGATCCTTTGTCTCTTCTATGAACACTACTATGGCACCAAACCTTGATGGTAGAATTCTTAAAATTTTCTCCACTATTATCCTTTCTTCAAGTGTCTCTCCATGACACCTTATATGGGTAACCAACCCAACCACATTTGTGAAGAATGAGTCTATATTATCAGACTCTTTCATACAAAGAGTCTCAAAATATCTTCTTAGCATTTGAATTTTTGTTGTCTTCACCTTCTCCATGCCTTGATAAGATATCTGGAGGGTGTCCCATGCCTCTTTGGACTTCGTTGTTGCTGAAATCCTTGGGAAGATACTCTCATGTATTTCTTGGAAGATATAGAAGAGGGCTTTGGAGTCCTTTTTCTTATTAACTCTCAACAAATCTCTTTCTTCTTATGTCAAAGCATCATTTTCCGCTACATCAGTTGGTTCATGGAAACCATTCTCCACCAGCTCCCAAATATCTTGTGAAGGAAACATGACCTTCATTGTAATGGCCCAATAATCATAATTCTTCCCATTAAACTGTGGTAGTTGGGGATTAGTCAGGCTTGTGCTTGCTGCTACCATCTTGACTGTGTAAACACAACCTTTCTCACTGTTGTAAAAGCTTTCTCGCTGCTGGAGACTCCACTTCTACAAAGCAATCTTTCAGCTTCCTCAGTAGAGACTCCTTCTTTCACTGAGAGCCTAGACCTACTTTGATACCATATTGATAATTTTCAATACAACAAACACAGAAGGATATGCGTTCCCCCGCAACCCAGAGAATGAAAAATATTGCAGAAATAAAAGTCAAACACATAGACATACATCAATTTTCAACAATAAAGGAACTCTTTCAAATTTATTCAACTCTTCTTTGAAATTTGATTCATCTCGCTCACTGAATATATGATAAATTAATTATTTTATACAAAATGGCCAAAGCCTGCATTTTAATGCAATAAAATGTTGGAATGGACGTTGATAACAAAATCGTCCTTCTGTTCTAATTGTTTGTTTACACACAAAACAAAGTACAAATGCGTTCAGAACACATAACAGTGGACCTCAAATATTATGGGTTCCGCTTTTCAAGACACATCGCATTTGGCACCTCCATCACAAATCGCTCATCGACAATTTTAAATTTTAACATATGTGCTTATGGGAAAACCCAAAACATTGTGATTGCGATGTGATGTGGCACATATCGCATCACAATACAAATAACTTATCTTGTGGGCACTTATAACTCTTGAGATTTACGATGTGTGCTTTGCGCTACCCTCTTGAGCTTGCCACGTGCCCCTTTTTCAATCGTATCACAAATAACATAAAACAAGTTGCGGGCACTTAAACAGGTAAGTTATAAGCATTGCAAAGTGTGGACTGTGGGCAGTAAGTGGCGGGAAATGTGAAATACATAAAGGTAATAAAATAAGATGAAATGAAAATATTTATGCGATAATGCGGCAAAGTATATGGTGGGTCCTGCCAGATCACATCGGCGAAAATATAAGTTTCGGTGCGGGCTTAAGAGTTAAACTATAAAGTTTGTGAAGTGCAGGCGGCGACGTGGAAAATGTCGGGATGTTTGAATTGCATAAAAAAAATGAAATGGGCGGAATACAAAGGATTTCATAGGTTTTAAAATATTGTAAGGTTGGTGGTTTGTCCTTCTGATATCGCATTGGCGGGGAAATAAATTATGGCGAAAGGCTTAAAGTTTAAACCAAAAAATTTGCGGGCGTGAAGCTGTTGGAAAATGGTAAGTCAAAACTGGAGGTAAGAAATAAACGCAAAGGAAGGGTAGGGTACTCCGTTGTTTATATTTTATGTAAAACACCTCCAGATTTGAAGATTGAAGATTCGTCCTTCCCTACACAAATTTTCAAAGAAGCATGGCCTGCTACCATATTTATTCATCGCAGTGGTTGGGAGTAATTCCATTAGGAAAATATTATATTAAATATCTCATTAGCATCTTCAACAAAAATAGAAATGAATTAGAACCATCATACATCATGAAATACTAAATAACATTTACGAGAATAATTTGAGAGGCTAATCAAACTATCATCATCATTAAGATGCATAAAAAATCCCAACAACAAATTTTCCCATCAATAACTAGATCATTACATGGCAGAGAGCTCTTCATAATATGCAAGAGCATCGATCAGTAATGCATCAATATAAAAATAGAACTTCGAGATAGATTAAAACATTATAAATTTCTCCAAACATCACACCACCAACATTTTGACCTGTGCTCTAAGTCACTCTCTTCTTCCATATTTCTTTAGCCTTCCATATATTTTCTTTCCTTAATCCCACTCACTTGATCCAGTGCACTCTGAAAAAATATGGGTGTTTTGGTCCTTATCACCTCTGATTATTTAAAATTCCAACACGTCTCTCCTTCTCTTGTGGTCTCTACAAATACCAATGTAGCTTCATTTTGTTTTCTTTTCTACTTATTTTAAATTATTCTCTGTGTATAATTATTTTGGCCATTTACTTCAACATTTTTTTCAATGATTCCGTGACCATTTTCCCATCAAAACCTTCACCAAAATTTTCCAAATTTGCTATAAAAAAATGAATAACCCAATAAGCCCCGACCACAGTCAATTGGCTATCTCTTGATTCAATGTTCCGCTGATGCATTTTCTTCTGTGTGCAGTTTCGCTATTTCCTTTGATGCTTCCCTTTATCACATTTCTCACTCCCCTTAAAATGAAGGACTCAACTTAGGAACTATTTGTATAGAATAAGGTTTAAAAGAAGAGTAACCATCCATAATAGATATCCATGAATCCATAATAGTAGCAACTTGACCAAGGAATTGGGTAATATTTTTAGTAGTAAGTCTTTTTTATTATGTATTTACTACAATTTTCCATGGACTATAAACTTCAATATTAGGTTAGAGAAAGTTGAAAAATGTTTCTAAGTGGGTGATGAAAGACCCTACAACACAGTTTTGGGTGCACGCAAGTCTTCTTCTAATTGATGGATTTGCTTCTCCAATGCATTTACTATGGAAAATAACTCTTGTTGCTGAGGAATGTCAACAAAGGCCAATGCTTGATTAAATAATTGTTGTGTTTGTTGTCACAAGTCATATAAGGGTTTATTCTTCTTTATGATCAAATAGGCCCAATCCTGAACTTGCCGAAAACTCTCTTAGGCATCATTAGTAAGTTGTCGAAGCGAATATTTGAAGGAACAACCATCAACCAATTTCTGCTCAATCTCAGCATTATACTAAGTCATGCTTTTTTCCTATCAGTAATAGTATTTAACAACTCTGGATTACTAGTAATAAGATCAATATAGGCAACATCAATGTGATCACAACATTTAGTAAGGGGGCATATATAAAAATCCTCTGCTACATTCAGAACAAATTTAGTAATAGTAGGCCACATTATCTGAAACTTAGCATTGATGTCCTCAATTTCTCACTCCAATTGTTTCTTCTCACTATGCAACTGATCTCGTTGAGCTACAATAAGAAGAATTTGTTGTGGTTATTGCTCATAGTCAAAGACAAAAGAATTGTGACGGGTTTTGAAATGACGAGTAGTGACTTGAAGAAGGTGGAATAACTAGGAATAGGACTAATTATGAAGGGTATCTAAGGAAAAATAATTGGACACAGTAAATTGAGCTTGCATAGGTTAAATTCTAGCAACACAATTTTCCGAATGAGCCTACGGAGAGGTTTCTCATTCTTGACATGACTCTTTATGAAATTCAACATGAATTTTATTAACAACATGCAAGCGTAACAACGAGACAATATTTGGATTTTTTGCAACAAGCCTCAAAACTTCTCGAGAGTGGTTAGGGCTTTGAATAAGTTATGTAATTTGAGCAGCTGACAAATCCAAAAAAGGGTCATGCAATACTTTTTTGGGTACAGATTTAGGGACAATAGTAACAAGGGAAGTACGAGCAGTGAAACCCTTAGTGGTTTGCCCTATTGTGTCTTTGGGAATAGAATTAAACTCCTTCCCAATAGCGTCCCAACGAGGATTATCAATATCAAGGATTTCAGAAATGGTTCCCAAAGGATATGTAGTATCGGGTAAAGAATGTGTAATGTTCCAAATCTGGAACTTGCTGCTCCATCGGGAATATCTTAAGATATTCCAATATTCGAACTGCAGGAGTATTAACAATCAACTACTAACTATTTCAGAGATTGACTGTGGGGGAATTTACTGGATATGTCACCTTCACAGGGAAGGATGATAGCCAGAGGCTACTTGACCCACTAGTAGACTCTGCCAATAGAAATTTTCAAAAGCTAATATTTACCTTTAAGGAATTTCTGCAATGCTTCCCATGGGAACGCTGTATAAGGAATTATATGAAAATAAAACACTTCTCGGAGTTGGGATCCCTTAATACTTATAATATGGAGTCTAAATGTAGAAAGAGAGATGGAAAAAATAAATCTAGGTGGGTTAAACACATCTCCCCAACTTAGGTACCTCATAAATTAGCTCAAAGAGTGAGCTACAACAATATGCAAAACATCAATCTGAACTCTACAAATCTGAATGTATCATGAGAGGTTAAATACTAAAACAATCATTATATTAATATATCAACAATATTATATAGAAATATCATGAGGAACAAGGCCCTCAAGCTCTTAGAACCAACCTCCAATGAATAAGCAGTGTAATCCATGAGATGTTGCTGCTGCACAAAATGCCGGAGAGCAGTAAATGTGCAGTATCTATGAGATATGCAGCTACTAAATACATAAAAAATGATAATTTAGCTGAAGGAATACAAAGAAATTCCCACAAATGGAAAAATGGGCTGAATATGGGATTTCTAGCCAATCTCAGGGACACTGCTAGAAATGCCGGATAAAATACAATAGTGACAAACAAATTGTCACTGCAACTAAAACCAAATGAATATGAGGCTATGGATGATCTGAAATGATGATGCCCTCCTCTGATAATTCCCTCAAGGGAAAAGGAGCTGATCCCCTTTACTCAAAAACACTCTTCCTGATGAGCACAAGAATCTCCCTCAACACTGCCCCCATGAAATAACGCATTTTCTCTCATGGACTGCACTGTGAGAGATGGTGAAAGTGTGGCCTGATGCCACTGATCTGAAATGAAGCCCAAGAGTCTTCTCTGCTGCTCCTCCAAGGAAATATCATCCTCCACTGAAAAAGCAAGCCAAGAAAGGCTCTAAGAGTTCCTCTATTGCTACCCCTGCAACACAGCACTATTCTTCTACAGAAATAACGCTGCAACTGAAGGAGTGAGCTTGGCCAAATGATGGAATGAGGAAATTTATCTTAGATCCTCTCCTCCCTTGAGGAAGAGGTGGGGGATTCCCAACCGGGAACACCCCCAGTGCTCAAGAGCACTGCAATCCTGCTAAACAACCTGGATGTGCAAGTCCTTGGCTTCTCTACGAAATTTCTGAATAAAAACATGACCAAATGAGCTGCTATCTTCTCTCTTATGAAGAAAATGAACTCCCTCTCACCATAGGTCCCACAATTAGGGTTTCAATTCACCTTTTAATGCTTTCCCTCCAAAAAATGCATTGTCTTCTAAGGCAAGCCACCCATCTAAGGCATCACTGTTGACTTGGTCAAAGATGGCCAACTCAAGGTGATCGTCATCATGTTCACACCATTAGGTGTTTATTTCAGCTGCTTATTTATCCTCCTTCCTCATAAGGAGTGTTATTCCTTAATCAAAATAGGGTTAAGGTGTCTCCTTACCCATTTTATTAAACAAAATAAAATGTGCCACTATAATGTTCCATTTTAGCTTGAGGCTAAAAATTGGGAACATTATAGTCCTCCCCTCCCACATGTTTCTTGTCCTCAAGCAACTGCATAGAGAGAACAAAAATTTCTCCCCCTTCTTCTCTTATCACCTCCTCATCAACAATCTCCATCGCTCCTCAAGATATGCTGCAATAAAATTGTCCTCCAATGCCTCCTCCCAAGTATGCAAACCGGAATGGTGCACCTTACAGAAAGATAAAAGGTGTCGGTAGAAATCTCCTTGCTGTGTCATGGCATTATCAAGGTGGGAGTGATGACATGCATGGGAAAATACAATCCTACTGATGATCCCCTCATCCATGCTATCATCCAAATGGAAATCTTGCCCCCAGTTCTATGCAATGTAATGGGGCTGAATGGAGAGTTTTGCTGCTTCATCCCAGTAATATCTTCTCTCCCTCTGTAGTACATATGGGGCTACCTCTGTCCTTGGGCTGAAATGGTATGGTCTCCAAGAGTGGCCCAAGCTACCCCATCAAAATATTCAGCCATGAAATGCCTCTTCAAATTCTCCAAGTGGTTTGCCCCACAAGAAGAGGAAAGTAATAATATGGAAATCATGGTTTGCCCATGGTATCTCCTGCAATATATAACATGTGTAATGGGGAGAATAGTGCTCCCAATGGGCTTTCCCAACATATAAGTCACTCTCCAAATAGTGCTCCCTGTGAATAAATAACCATCAACAATACAAGGTGGCATCATACAATGAAAACAAGTTGTTACAAGACAACTAGAGAGTGGGTCACTGCTCCTCTCATGGGACCAACACAGTGAGCCTCCTGCCTGCATCAAAAATATACATAAAAAGCGTTTTCCCAACCACTTTTTTTCTGCCACACACATCTCAAAATATAGGAACATGAAAATATAATTTGGTGCCAATGGTGCACACCAAGGAGCATGTGGCTCCCTCCACAAACCACCATAAGAATGGTCCATTATTTTTCTCCAAAAGTCTTCAAATACATCCTTGTACATTATGCAAGAAGGAAAAAATCTTCTTGACTCATCATGATGCTCAACAAGGAAGGAAAGTACAATACAAAATGTGAGATTATACCTTCTCCAATTTGTACTTGGGCTCTTGAGCTGAAATGGCCCAACTGAGAATTTCCCTCTACCTCCAATGAGTAGGGAAGTGGCTGTGAGGTTATCTCCACCATAATCAAGCGGGCTATGCATCTCTCCCTATTCTGATAGATGCCATGATGAATTCCCTCCCAAGTGAACTCTTCTAGCGAATCAAATTATGCATCAAAGTGCATAGCTAGGAAGCCCTCATGTGCTACATGCAGTAGCTTCTCCTTGAAACTAGAAAATCTTGTCCAGAAGAGTTTGCCATGATGATAGATGATCATATCATCCACTAAGTATCTTCAATCTCCATCAAGGCCATCCAAGATCATGCAGTGCACCAAGATCCTGGGGAATACTCAACCAAAGCTGAGTCCTCCATCCTGGATCAATCCTCCACATAGACAGCACTAGTGTTCTGCAATATGGTGCTCCCCTCACACTGCTGCCTACTAATTTGAAATCCCCCATGCTAAGGTCATCCTCCAAGTTTTTTTCATGCCCATCATGGAGCTAATCATGCTCAAATAGAAACAAGGACCTCTAAAAATGAGCCTCCCATGAGAGACTATCACCTCCAAAAAATCTCCCGATCCTGGCCAATGTAAACATGAGTGGCCTCCATCTACTCCAATGCAAAAAGGGTCCTTCCTCAAAGGAAGAATCCTCTGTTCATCCAAATCCTTGGAGCATCCATCCTTCATCATGAAGATGCTATCCTCCAACCATGCAGAAAACGCTATCAGCGCAGTAAGAATGATGAAGATGGGTGATACTGAAAATGAGAGAGTATATCTCTCCTCCTTGACTTTACCCCAAACCCTCTACGCTGTGTTGGATCCCTCTAGTGTCTCCACCCCTCTGGAATCCATGATTGGTGAATCAAATGGAATTTTTCCTCTCATCAACTCTAAATCAAGTGGCCTCCTAGGTGGAATGCCCCCATAAAGTGAGACACCATGCTCTGAAATAGACTGCATGTATGAGTGGACCGATTTTTCCCTCTCTCCTCTACGCAGTGAAGTCTCTTTCCCTTGTGTAGAAAGTTTCAGAAATGGATATGGCTGAATTCCCATCATCCCTCTATGCTGATCCTTCTATGCCCCCTCCGTCTCACAATCCCCAGCAAATGCTACATAGGGCTCTGGAATTGTGCCTTGGTTCCCACATGTAAAAATATTTGGAACTCCCTGCAAAGATACAAGGGCTCCTCTAGTGGAAGCAATAGCTCCCTTCTCATCTCCATGTGGTGATGGATTTCCTCCCAGTGTGACAGCGCTGTTGGTTCCTTCCAATGCATGCAAAGTGTTTGTGTTTATGTCACAATGAGTCTCACCAAGTTCTTCCATCAAACCCTTAGCGAATTATTCATGTGTTTTTGCATTTGCATGGAAATGTAAAATGTGACTTTTAGACCAAAAAACATGAGCCATACCTTTGAGTTGGAGTGCTGCTCCTCCAATGGCCTCATCTCCTTCCTATATCCCCCTTGCAAATGGACAAAGGATTGCGCTGTGGATCTGCATGTGTGGCTGAATGCTCACACCCATCATGAAAAAACTAGGGTTTGCTCCATCCACAACCCTTTTTCAGAAAATCTTTCCACTGTTCCCTTTCATCAATATTTTCAATGATGTCCTCAATGGTCTAGAAAAGAAGAAGGGAAACTTCCTCTTCCATCATTCCTCTTTCCCTGTCTCCTTGTAAATCTTCTATACTTGGAGAGAAGCTCCTCTTTATGATAGCATTAGAACTTGGGCAGAGGCTGAGCCAAGATCATGCTCTAATACCACTGTAATGTTCCAAATCTGGAACTTGCTGCTCCATCGGGAATATCTTAAGATATTCCAATATTCCAACTCCAGGAGTATTAAAAATCAACAACTGAACTATTTCAGAGATTGAATGTAGGGGAATTTACTGGATATGTCACCTTCAAAAGGAAGGATGAGATCCAGAGGCTACCTAGCCCACTAGTAGACTCTGCTAATAGAACTTTGCAAAAGCTAATATTTCCCTTCAAGGAATTTCTGCAATTCCTCCCATGGGAACGTTGTATAAGGAATTATATGCAAATAAAATGCTGCTCAGGTCTGGGATCCATTCATACTTATAATATGGAGTCTAAATGTAGAAAGAGAGCTGAAGAAAATAAATCTAGGTGGGTTAAATAGATCTCCCCAACCTAGGTACTTCATAAATCAGCTCAAAGAGTGAGCTACAACAATATGCAAAACATCAATCTAAACTCTGAAAATATGAATGTATCATGAGAGGGTAAATACTATAGCCATACTTATATTAATATATGAGAAATATTATACAGAAATATCATGAGGAACAAGGCCCTCAAGCTTTTAGAACCAACCTTCAATGAATAAGCAGTGTAATCCATGAGATGTTGCTGCTGTACAAAATGCCGGAGAGTAGTAACTACGCAGTATATATGAGAGATGCAACTGCTGAATACATAAAAAATGATAATGTAGCTGAAGGAATACAAAGAAATTCCCAAAAATGGAAAAATGGGCTGAATATCGGATTTCTAGCCAATCTCAGGTAGATTGCTATAAATGCCGGATAAAATACAATAGTGACAAACAAATTATCACTACAACTGAAACCAAATGAATATGAGGCTATGGTTGATATGAAATGATGATTCCATCCTATGATAATTCCCTCAACGGAAAAGGGGTTGATCCCCTTTACTCAAAAACACTCCTCCTGATGAGCACAAGAATCTCCCTCAACACTGCCCCCATGAAATAACACAGTTTCTATCATGGACTATGTTGTGAGAGATGGTGAAAGTGTTTCCTGATGCCACTGATTTGAAATGCAACCCAAGATTATTCTTTGCTACTCCTCCAAGGAAAGATCATCCTCCACTGAAAAAGAAAGTTAAGAAAGGCTCTAAGAGTTCCTCTACTGCTGCCCTTACAACACAGCACTATTCTGCTACAGAAATAATGCTACAACTGAAGGAGTGAGCTTGGCCAAATGCTGGAATGAGGAAATGAAGCTCAAATCCTATCCTCCCTTGAGGAATAGGTGGGGGATTGCCGACCCAGAACACCCCCAGTGCTCAAGAGCACTGCAATCCTGCTAAATAGCCTGAATGTGCAAGTCCTTGGCTTCTCTATGAAATTTCTGAATGAAAACATGACCAAATGAGTCTGTTATGAAGAAAATGAACTCTCTCTCACCATAGGTCCCACAATTAGGGTTTCCATTCACCTTTGAATTCTTTCCCTCCAAAAACTGTGTTGTCTTCTAAGGCAAGCCACCCCTCTAAGGTAGCGTTGTTGACTTGGTCAAAGATGGCCAACTCAAGGTGATCCTCATCATGTTCACACCATTAGGTGTTTATTTCAGCTGCTTATTTATCCTCCTTCCTCATAAGGAGTGTTATTCCTTCATAAAAAGAGGGTTAAGGTGTCTCCTTACCCATTTTATTAAATAAAATAAAATGTGCCACTATAATGTTCCATTTTAGCTTGAGGCTAAAAATTTGCAACATTATAGAATGAGAGGATTGGGATGAATGGAAATGCGAGAAATGATTACGTTCTTCCATTATCTACATTACTATAACAAAAATCTGAGGTTCCTCATCTGTAAGATCTATAAAATGGGAGGTATGCCTATGAGGGTTAATTTGAGTAAAATATTGAACAAGGGTATCCAAATTGTAAGAAACGGTAGTAGAAATTGATGGTGGGGTAATAGAGATGTGATCAATTGTAACAAAGTGGATAACTAGAAGCTTGAGGAATGGACTAGTAAGGGGCGAATTGTTTGAATATAGGAAGAACAAAGGCTAGATATTACCATTGAACCAATTGATTGCAAAGTGATGCGACTTGACGAAATTTTTTCCTAAAATATCTTCAAGTTAGGGTTAAGCACTTGGTCCATTGTGCTCTTCTTAGATTGTTGAAATATTAAATCCAACAACGTAGGGCCGAAGGATAGAAGAACACAACAACAACAGAGAATTGTTTGGCTTGACTTGCACACAACCGTTAAATTAATTTATGTTTTAAGTGAGCCTGCAAGTCCAAATTTTTGTTCAATTCCGTAGGCCTGTTTCTGTAGTGAGAACCATGGCGCCATCCCTCTATTTAAATCGCAACATCAACCTACATTAACACCACACCAACCACAGAATGTAGAACACATTTTCCAACTTTCATCACTTAGCTTTCTGCGCTGTCAAAAGTTGTGTTGTTTGATTTGCCATGCGATATTACTGCTATCGCATATCGCATGCAAAAAATATTAATTTTATCACCCGAACTGCCCATAGACCAAGTCATATGGATTGCGATGTGATAAGGATTTGTCAAATACGCTTGAACATTGTTTAAAGTCCGTCGGGCTCCACCACCAGCCAATAGAAATTCGTTCGCATGGTATGCATGTCTAGTCATCCACATCACAAATGGATGCAATAAAGTTTAAAACCAGTTTGCATAAAGAATCCTAAAATCCATGAAAAAAGCATTCGTATGAGGTTTGAGACATTAACGTTTTTTGTTTTATGTTTTAAATGTTTTATGATTGCAATGCACCGCAATTAAGTTTTTTTAATTATAGATTTAAGGTATAGTTATATGTTTTAATATATATATATATATTATAAACACTCAATGTTTATAATATATATATATATATATATTGTAAAGAGTGTTATAAAAACATACAACAACAAAGAGCATTGCAGTGAGTTGACTGTGTGTGTAAAAGAGCCCGAAGGCTAAAACAAAAATTGCACTGTGTGTATGCATTTTTTTTTAAAATACAGAGAGTGACAATGAAGAAAAAATTTTGCAGCACTGTGTGTGAAGCAATTAGTTTTTTTTATGAAAAGCCAGAACAACATTTCTGTGGCAATACTATAATAGTTTTTTTTTTAACGTTTAATGAAAGTGATTTTTTTCTACATCTCTATCCACATTTTTAAATTGATTTCTATGTGTTAAATAAAATGAAGTTTTATTCCCGTGTTGTTCAGAATTGTTCAGAAATTGCAACATGGTATCAGAGCTAGTCCAGGCTCTTTGAATTTTGTCAAAGAAGTTGAAGGAAGAAGAAGGATTTTGTTGCAGCTTTTGACCAGCAGTGTAAAATTTCACCAAGCAAGGTATTTACCTCAAAAAAGAGTTCTGTTTTGTTGTAAAAGAAGTGCAGTCTAGAGAAGTATTTTTAGAGACAAATTTTATCTCTCAAGCAAAGAGAAAGTTTGTTAAAGAACACATTCAAGTTTTTTTCCATAGTTCAGTAGGCTAGCAATGGTAGGAGCCAAAACAAGCATGAGTATAAGAAATACTCAACTCCCACAGTTCAATAGGAAGAACTATAACTATTGGGCAATCACAATGAAAGCCCTATTTGCCTCTCAAGATTTATAGGAGCTAGTTGAAGATGGTCTAGAAGAACCAAAAAATGAAAATGCATTTAATGCTTTACACACAGGCAGAGAAGGATTTGTTGAAGAGAAAGAGGAAGAAGGACACAAAATCTCTATTCTATCTCTATCAAGCAGTGCATGAAAGTGTATTTCCAAGGATTGCAGCAGCAAAGAGGTCCAAGGATGCATGGGATACCCTCCAGACAACCTACCAAGGTATGTATAAGGTAATGATAGCAAAGCTTCAATTAATGAGAAGGGATTTTGAAGTCATTTACATGAAAGAGTCTGATACAATAGACTCATTCTTCACTTTGTTGATTGGGTTGGTTACCCAAATGAGATTTCATGGAGAGACAGTAGAAAAAATAACAATAGTGGAGAAAGTGTTGAGGAGTTTACCCTCAAGGTTTGATGTGATAGTAAAAACCATTGAAGAGACAGAATATTTCTCAAAGTTTACTGTTGATGAGCTTCATGCATCATTGATGGCACATGAACAAAGATTGGGTAGAACAACAAGCTCATCTTTTGAACATGCCTTCAAGACCCAAATTTTCTTTGGAAGAGGAAGAGGTCAAGGTAGAGGAAACTACAGAGGAAAAGGAAGACGAAGAAGCCAAAACAGAGGAGGAAGGAACAACCCTGCAAATACTAGTGGAAGGGGATGTAATCAAAATCAAAACCAAGCCCAAGGCAGCAACCAAAAAGGTGTACAAAAATAAGCACATGGATAAAGGTATGATAAATCCCAATCCCAAGTCCAATGTAATTACTCTAAAAACTATGTCCATTATTCCAATGAATGTAGGAAGGAATAGAGTGACATGTGTAATAGACCCAGTGCTAATTTTACTAAGGAAAATATTAGTAAAGATAATTTGTTTTTAGCATGTAATATGGCTGAAGAGAAAAATGAAGATATATGCTTTCTAGATTTAGGATGTAGCAACCATATGACTGGAAAAATTTCTATGTTTTCCATGATTGATGAGAATGTGAAGTCTCAAGTAACATTGGAGACAGACAGCAAGGTCTCTATAATGGGAAAAGGTAGAGTGAGTGTTTTGAAAAATAAGGGAAAAAGAGAAATCATATCAGATGTTTATTATGTCCCTAGTATGAAGTGTAACCTTTTGAGCATTGAACAACTCATTCAGAAAGGCTACAATGTTTTCTTTGAAGATGATGTATGCACCATCATGGATAAACCACTAAGCAAACAATGCATTGAAAAAGTAAAGATGAGAAGGAACAAAATTTTCCCTCTCAAGATGAGAGAAGATTTGAAGAAAGGAGCTGAAATGGCAGCAGTGACACAAGAGACTTACCAAAGAGAAGCGAAAGATGAAAAATGGTTATGGCATTTGAGATTTGGACATCTCAATTTTGGAGTTATTATTTTGTTGCATAGGAAGGGAATGGTAAATGGATTAGCATTAATTGAGAAACCAGACAACGTATGTGAAGGTTGCACCTTGGGAAAACAACACATAGAAATCTTTCCATCAGGAAAGAGCATAAGGGCACAAACACCCTTAGAAATTTTCCATTCAGACTTGTGTGGACCAATGAAAACACCATCACTAGCAATAAGCCACTATATCTTAACTTTCATTGATGATTACACAAGAAAAACATGGGTTTATTTCTTGAAATTTAAAAGTGAAGTGTTTGAGAAATTTTGTCACTTTAAGGCTCTTGTAGAGAAACAAAGTGGGCAGCATATCAAGGTCTTAAGAACTGACAGAAGAGGAGAGTATATGTCAAAATAATTTTTGTGTTTTTGTAGATAAAATTGAATACACAAACAATTTACAGAAAAGTATACGCTGCAACAAAATAGAGTTGCTGAAAGGAAAAATAGAACCATCATGGATATGGTAAGAAGTATGCTGAAGGAAAAACATTTTCCAAATGAATATTGGGATGAAGTTGTACATTGTGCAACATACATTTTGAATAGATGCCCAACCAAATATGTAATGAACAGAGTTTTGGAAGAAGCATGGAGTGTCATAAAACAATTTGTCACCCACATGAGAGTTTTTAGTTGTGTGGCTTATGCACAAATTCCAGATCAGCTAAGGAAGAAGTTGGACAACAAGGGGGAGAAGTGCATATTTATTGGATACAATGAATAATCAAAGGCATATAGATTGTATAACCCATCCACCAAGAAGTTTGTTATAAGCATAGATGTACAATTTATTGATGAAGAAGCTTGGGATGGAAGCATTGAAAAAACAATGAATGTGAAAATTTGTTTGTCTCATGATGATGATGAGGAAGAAATGGCTAAAAAGCATCCCTCATTAGCAGCACCACCTCCACCAACACAAGGATATCAAGGGACACCACAAGTAGGTATGAGAACACCCTTAAGAAGTGAGGACAGTGCTTCTCCAAACACATCACAAGGAGAAGATTTGAGTGCTTATACAAGCACAAGTTCACCAAGTGAAAGAGGAACCAGATTCAAAATTCTGAATGAAATTTATGAGAAAGAGGCAGCAAATGAAGGTATGAACTCTTTATTTGCATTATATTTTCATGTAGAGGATCCTATTCATTTTGAAGAAGTAGTAAAAGATAAGAAATTGATAGATGTTATGGATGAAGAGATAAATGCCATAGAGAAAATAAGACATGAGAATTAGTTGATCTCCCAAAAGGCAAATAAGTGATTGGAGTAAATGGGTCTACAAGACCAAAATCAATGTTTAAGGTAAGATTGAAAGGCACAAGGCCAGTCTTGTTGTTAAAGACTATAAGAAGCAACATGGAAGAGATTATGAAGAAAGTTTTGCACCAGTTGCAAGAATGGAAATATTAAGAACAGTGCTGTCCATAGCAGCACAACAGAAGTGGAAAGTTTACTAAATGGATGTGAAATTAGCATTCCTGAATGGAGTATTGATGGAAGAGGTTTATGTTGAACAACCTCTGGGATATGAGAAAGCGGGCCAAGAGCACAAGGTATGCAAATTCAAAAATGCTCTATATGGGCTGAAACAAGCACCAAGAGCATGGTACAGTAGGATAGATGCTTATCTACTAGAAAATGGGTTTGAAAAATATGAAGGAGAACCCACATTATACATCAATGAGAAAGATGGTAAGATTTTGATTCTTGTTTTATATGTTGATGATGTGATATTCGCAGGTAATGATGCTTACCTCATTGAGAATTTTAAAATCGTCATGAATGATGAACTTGAGATGACAGATATGGGATTACTGAAATAATTCTTAGGATTAGAATTAGAGAAAAATGAAAATAACATTTTTATTTCTCAAGATAAATATGTAAAAGAAGCTTTAGAAAGATTTAATATGCAGGATTGCAAGGTAGAAATTAGTCCTACAGTTATGGGATTGAAACTGAGCAAAGAAGACAACAACAAGGATGTTGATCCAAGTTTGTACAAGAGCATAGTTTGCAGCCTTATGTATTTGACTGCAATTAGGCCTGATATTATGCATGCTGTGAGTTTAATTTCTAGATACATGGAAAGGCCAAAGGAGACACATTGACAAGCAACAAAAGGAATCCTGAGGTATGTGAAAGGAACAAAGAGGTATGGAATTTTATACACCACTTCATAAAATTTTCAATTGATTGGATATACTGACAGTGATTGGGATGGAAGTATAGATGACAGGAAAAGCACCTCTGGATATGTTTTTCATATGAGATCGGGAGCCATTTCATGGGATTCTAAGAAACAACCAATTGTGGCTTTATCAACAGCAAAGGCAGAGTGTGGCAGCTATAGCAGCAACATGCCAAGCAGTTTAGATGAGGAGAATGTTGAGGAGCCTGTGTCGTGAATAGGTAAAAGGCACAACAATCTATTGTGATAATAACTCAACAATAGCATTGTCAAAGAATTCAATGTTTCACAAAAGAACAAAACACATTGATGCCAAGTATCACTACATTAGAGAGCTAGTGAACAATGGTGAAATTGTTTTGCAACATTGTAGAACTGAAGAACAGTTTGCTGACATACTGACAAAATCATTGGGGCAGAAAAGTTTTAATTATTTGAGAACATGTTTGGGTATGCAAGAAAATCCAGCAGTTGAATTTAAAGGGGAGTGTTGAAATATTAAATTCAACAGTGTAGGGCCAAAGGACAGAAGGATGCAACAACAACAGAGAATTTTTTGGCTTGACTTGCACACAACCATGAAATTAATTTCTGTTTTAAGTGAGCCTACAAGTCCAAAGTTTTGTTCAATGTTGTAGGCCTGTTTCTACAGTGAGAACTATGGCACCATCCCTCTATTTAAATCGCAGCATCAACTTTCATTAACACCACACCAACCAGAGAATGCAGAACATATTTCACAACTTTCATCACTTGCCTTTCTGCGCTGTCACAAGTTGTGTTGTTTCATTTGTGATGTGATATTGCCGCTATCGCATATCGCATGCGCAAAATATTAATTTTATCACCTAGACTGCCCACAAACCAAGTCATATGGATTGCGATGCGATAAGGATTTCTCAAATACACTTGAAGATTGTTTAAAGTCCGCCGGTCTCCACCACCAGCCAATAGAAATTCATTCTCATGGTATGCATGTCCAGTCACCCACATCACAAATGGATGCGATAAATTCTAAAACCAGTTTACATAAAGAATCCTCAAATCCGCAAAAAAAACATTCGTATGAGGTTTGAGACATTAAGGTTTTTCTGTTTTATGTTTTTATGATTGTAATACGACAAAGTTTTTTTAATTAAAGATTTAAGGTATAGTTATATGTTTTAATATATATATATATATATTATAAACACTCAATGTTTATAATATATATATAATGTAAAGAGTGTTATAAAAACATACATCTACAAAGAGCATTGCGGTGAGTTGAGTGTTTGTAAAAGACCCGAAAGCTAAAATAGAAATTGCACTGTGTGTGTGCATTTTTTTAAAAAAGATAGAGAGTGATAGTGAAGAAATTTTTTTGCAGCACTATGTGTGAAGGAGTTAGTGTTTTTTTATGAAAAACGAGAACAACAGTTTTGTGGCAATACTGTGATATTTTTTTTTTTAAAGTATAATGAAAGAAGTTTTCCTTTTTTTGCATCTTTGCCCACATTTTTAAATGGATTTTTCTATGTTAAAAAAGAAAATTTTTTATTCCCCTGTTGCTCAGAATTTTTCGGAAATTTCAACATAGATGATGAGCAGCTCTCCTCAGAAGATATTCGTAGAAACATTCCTTTGAAAGAATAAACCATTTTACCATCCTTACGTTGACTCTATATGCGTGGCCATGATAGAAATTCATTGTGGAACATCTCTTCTGAGATATAAAAATGTACTGCTTTCATATGGAAGGTTTGAACACTCGCAATGCTAGGGTAAATGAAAGTATTGGCATGGCGGATCACGAACCAAATCAAATGATAATATTCATCCAAAATTTTCCTAGGCTCTCGTGTCATAATTTCTGTGATCTGTACCATTCCGGTGTACCAATTGGTGAAAGTCTCTTCATTAATTGATTTATTAGTGGGATCACGTAATACATGCCACAGGGCATATGAAAGTGCGAGGGGTTCTTCATTAGATACTTCGGCGCCTTATTTTACAGAGAAAATCCTAATTATATTCTAAACAAAAAATTAAAGGTTTAAGTCCAACCTGAAATGAGATAATGATATCAAAACTAAAATAAATTATTGGTGAAGGAACTATCAAAATTTAGACACTTGAGAGATCCTAAGAGATCTTTTCACAATGTTTCAACACGTATCTATATTAATCTATATTATGTCCATTCATAGCCCTTTATCTAAAAATAAAATTCTTAGTTATAGAATGATAATGTAATGCTAATAAATAGGGTTCAAGATCAAAGGCATTAACATATATGGCTACGTAATCTCAACTTAATATTGTACAATTTGTATATCTTTTTTAAGCGTTTAAAAACATTCATCTATTACATAAAGTAGGAATTAGTTGTGAGTGGTTGAACGAGAGGGTGTAATTAGGAATTGGTTGCACATATTCAGGTTTGTTTCCCCGTTTTCAGGAAGATTAGGTGAGTGAGTTTCCTATATAAGTGTGATGTAATTGAGCAAATGAATTCATTGAGTTGTGTGAGCTTTGTCTCACGTTTCTGTGTGATTCTGCCTGTGTATTTGTTTTTATTTTGGTATCGAAGCCCAGGTTGTCTGCGCCTCTCTCCTCTTCGCGGGCAGTGACGGACTCTGCTATTAGAGTGTGCGCAGATTTAATTACATCTGGAAGAGCCATCGACCCAGAATTCAATTGCCAGATTGCCAGACTGCCGCCATCGACCCAGAATTCAATTGCTGTAAAGCGTGAAGCATTTGTCATTTGGTGCGTGTTTTTCATTTAGCGTGAAACTGTCATTTGTGCCGCCATTGATTTCCTTTGCGTGAAGCATTTGTCATTTAGTGTGAAGCATTTGTCATTTAGCGTGAAACTGTCATTTGATGCGTTTTTTAAGAGCGTAAAGTTTTTTTTAGAGCGTACAGCACGCTGCCCTTTGTTTGTTTGCGCGTTGGAGTTGGATACCACGCTGCCCTTGTCGCTGCAATTCATTTGTTTGTTTGTGCGTTGGAGTTGGATACCACGCTGCCCTTGTCACTGCAATTCATTTGTTTGCGCTTCCAGCAATATACCACGCTGCCCTTTGATTGTTTGATATACCACGCAGCAATATATTTGTTTGTAATTTGCAATATATTTGTTTGCGCTGGAGTTTGCTGTTCTGTGAGAACATGGAGAAGATTTGCTGTTCTGTTCTATTTTCCACAAATTTTTGTTTGGTGTTTTAAACCTTGTTGAGTGGCTTTAAAGGTGCCTCTTAATAAGACCATTTTAGTGCAAAGGAGAAAGCATTGGAATAATTTTGGATTTTATTTTATGAAGCTTGTGGCTTCATTGGTAATTTATTGAAAATTAATTTGTCCTTGTGGGCTTTAAGACCACGGTGTTAGAAGCTGGTCATTATCAGTGAAATGGCTAATCCACTTGCCGACTCCTATTTAAATGAGTCTTCAAAACTTGATGGAGAAAATTATGTAAACTGGAAATTTAAGCTCATAACAGTACTGGAGGCATACAATCTCTGGACGATTGTCAAAGGTGACGAGCCCAAGCCTCAACCTCCTGCTGCCACTCAAGATTGGGAGAAGCGTGAAATGAAAGCAAAGGTGCTGCTACGCATGTCAGTGAAGGACAATATTATTCCTCACATTCGGGACTGTGAAACTTCAAAGGCGACATGGGACACTCTTAAAGGTTTGTATGAAACTACTAATGCAAACCGTATTTTATTTTTAAAAACAAAGCTGCTATCTATCAAAATGGAGGCCAATGAAAGCATTAGCAACTTTGTTTCCCGAATGAAAGACTTGAGTGATAAACTAGGTGATATTGGTGAAAAGGTGTCTAGTACAGACTTGGTAACTGTTGCTTTAAAGGGGTTAGTCCCAGACTATAAAGTCTTTATTTCAGCTCTCTCAGCTAGACCGACACCTCCTACATTTGAAGAATTGGCTGGAATTCTTCTTCAAGAAGAAGAGCGCATGAAAAATTTTGAACTGGAGTCAAATGGTTCTAATTTGGCTTTGACTGCAAGAGGCAAAAGACCATTCCAAGGGAGACCATGGGATAGGAACAGAGGCCATTTTCAAGCAAAACAGAAAGGTATGACACCTCCTGATTCTTATGTTAAGAGGAACATTGAATGTGATTATTGTGGAAAACCTGGACATCTGGCTAAAGATTGCTATAGGAGAAAGAATAATGAATCAAATCAAAGACATAGAAGGCATAATGGAAATTACATAAATAGAGACACCTCAGTGAATGATGGATTTAAAAATCTTAAGTTATTTCTTTCTGATGCTGCATTGTCTGCTGAAACTGATGATGAGAATGCATGGTTCATCGATTCTGGTGCATCGGCACACATGACTTGTAATAAAGAATGGTATGATAAATATTATGAGAAATCTGATGGCACACACATTTACCTAGGAGATGACAGGTCACTTAAAGTTCAAGGCTATGGCATAATAAATGTGTACTTACCTAATGGAAAAATGCGACAGATTCATAATGTGATGTATGTACCTGCTCTAAAAAAGAATTTGATATATGTTTCCACTATCACTGATAATCATTTAAAAGTTGAATTTGGTAAATTGGGGTGTATTGTGAAAGATGTTCAGGACCACTACAGGGTTGTTTCTACAGGTACCAGGGTTGGAGGATTATACAGATTGGATGTGACAATGAAGCACCATGTTGCATTGACATCCAAAGAGACATCGACAACATAATTATGGCATCACAGGTATGGGCACCTAAATTACAATGATTTATCGTTGTTGCAAAGGAAATCAATGGTTGAAGGTCTTCCTGTTATGAAGTGTGAACATTTACCATGTGAAGCTTGTGCACTTGGTAAGCAGCATAGAGAAGAGTTTCCTGTTCATACCGAGAAACGAAAGTATGATATACTTGAATTAATTCACACTGATGTATGTGGACCTATGCAAACTAGGTCTCTTGGTGGTGCTTCATACTTTGTTATTTTTATTGATGATAGATCTAGGTATACCTGGGTCTATTTCATTAGAAGGAAAAGTGACATATTTGAGTATTTTAAAGAGTTTCGAACTATGGTTGAAAAACAAACAGGCAAGTGCATTAAAATACTCATATCTGATCAAGGGGGTGAATATAAGTCAAAAGCATTTAACACCTATTGTAAATCTAATGGAATTCAACAACAGTTCACAGTGCCACATACTCCTCAGCAAAATGGTGTTGCTGAGCGATGGAATAGAACCTTGGTGGAATCTGCTCGTAGTATGCTGCAAGGTAAGAACATCTCTAATGGTTTCTGGGCATAAGCCATTAACACTGCTGTTTATCTGAAGAATCGATGTCCCACTAAGCAATTAGTTTTTCAAACTCCTTTTGAGGTTCTTCATGGTTATAAACCTGATGTGAGTCATTTCAAAGTCTTTGGATGTACTGCTTTTGCTCATATTCCTAAGGCTAACAGAAGAAAACTTGATGCCAAGTCAATCAAGTGTGTTTTCATTGGGTATTGTACGGATCATAAAGCCTATAAATTGTTTGATCCAAGTTCCCATAAACTATTTGCAAGTCGTGATGTGTTGTTTCATGAGCAGGCTGATAAAAGTAATACAAAGAATGATGCATGGCATATATCTAATGATGCACATATCAAGCTTGATACTTTGATTAAGCAGGAACAGGAACAGGTACAGGTACAGGTACAGGATCAGGATGATAGCAGCAGTATGAGCACATCTAGCAGCAGTGAGTCATCACAAGGGGGTGATTCACCTCAAAGAAGACGAATCATGGATGGAACACCCACAGGCATTGAAGCACCAAGAAGGTCGTCCCGACAGACTCAGCTTCCTGCAAGGTATAGAGACTATGCCTTAATGTCTAATATAATGAATGTTGAAGAACCAATTGATTATGAGCATGCTAAACAACATGAACCATGGATTAATGCTATGAATGATGAGTATGCTTCTCTTATGAAAAATCAAACATGGGAATTAGTGGAACTTCCTGAAAATAAAGTTCCAATTGGAAGCAAATGGTTGTACAAATCGAAATTTAAAGCAGATGGTACAATTGATAAATTTAAGGCAAGATTAGTAGCAAAAGGATATGCTCAAAAGGGGGGAATTGATTATGAAGACACTTTTGCACCAGTAGCTAAGTTGAATACAATTAGATTACTGATTGCCTTAGCCACAAAACATAATTGGAATATACATCAATTGGATGTCAAATCTGCTTTTCTAAATGGTGATTTAAAGGAAGAAGTTTATTTGGTTCAACCTGAAGGGTTTGTCAAACAAGGACAGGAGCATCTGGTTTGCAGGTTAAGAAAGGCGTTGTATGGTTTGAAACAGGCACCGAGATCATGGTATGTAAAGATTGATACCTTCTTTATTCAGAATGGATTTGTGAAAAGCAAAAATGATCCTAACTTGTATGTTAAGAAAGATGAAAAAGGAAATGTTGCTTTAATATCTTTGTATGTGGATGATCTCATTATAACAGGTAGTGCTCACAAGTTAATTAAAGAAATTAAAGTTCAGTTGTCACAGGAATTTGAAATGAAAGATTTGGGTGAATTGCATTACTGTTTAGGAATTGAGGTATGGAGAGAGCCTGGTAAAACTTTGATCACTCAAAGCAAATATACAAAGGAGATTCTTAAAAAGTTCAATATGACTGATTGCAAAGCTATGTCAACTCCCTTAGAACAGAATGCAAAGTTGTACAAAGAAGATGGAACAAAAGAGGCAGATGGAACATTATATCGTCCGCTAGTGGGAAGTTTGAACTATCTCACCACTACCAGACCAGACATTGCATACTCAGTCAGTATTCTTAGTCAATTCATGGCTAAGCCTTCAGAAAATCACTGGAATGCTGCAAAGAAAGTTCTCCGATACTTAAAGGGAACAGTGAATCTTGGTATTATGTATACTGATGAATCTGATGTTGCACTGACAGGTTTTTCTGATTCAGATTGGGCAGGAAATCCAGATGACAGACGATCTACCTCTGGCTATGCATTTCATATTGGATCAGGGGTCGTATCTTGGAGTAGTAAGAAACAACCAATTGTTTCTTTATCATCAACAGAATCAGAGTACAAAGCTTTGACCAATGCCACCTGTGAAGCTATTTGGTTGCGGAGAATTCTTGCAGATCTTGAAGAAGCGCAAAGTGGTTCAACATGTATCAATTGTGATAATCAGAGTGCTATCAAATTAGCACATAATCCAATTTACCATGCTAGAACAAAACACGTTGAGTTACAGTACCACTTTGTACGTGAGAAAATTGAGTCGAATGAAATTGAATTGATATTTTGTAATACCAAGGATAATGTGGCTGATATATTTACTAAGCCCCTTGGTAAAATCAAATTTGAAGTTTTTAGAAGTCAGTTAGGTATTGTAGACAATCCATTTCTCCATTAAGGGAGGATGTGAAAATAATGCAGTTTGTTGTAATTGATGACATGTATAATGAGATAAGTATTTTGATGCATATCCACATTTATCAACCATTTATTTTATATGGTTGGGACTAGTTAATACTTTTTTTAAAATGGTGCAATTTCAAACTTCATGGAATATGATTTACATACAGCATGAGTGGGTCTAATGGTTAATAGGGTTTTTCCCTAAAAAGTCACACATTCAAAACTGGAGGGGTAGAATATGTATGCCTTCCAAACTCAACAGGGATCTCATACACAGTTTTGGTGTTTAGCCACTAATCTTAAAATTAAATAATAATAATAATAATTCTTTCAAAAAAATTACATTTTAAATATGCACATCTATATCCACATCTACATCTTGTGCATTTTTTTACAATGGTCAATTTTTCAAATCCAGTTTTCCATATCCACATCTGCATTGTATATTTTCATGACATGTCTAAACCGGAGATAAATCTAGTGGGCAATAGATACAGCCATCAGCATCCAACAAGAGGGAAATTGCATAATCTTTACCCATGTCCGTCCCTTACAGCAGTTTGAATCTCAACATAAAATTTAAACATCAAAAACTAGGTAGAAATAGAAGTGCGTCCCTTTGTGGAGTTGTCTTTTGCTGATGGCAATCCTATTTAAGCATGCTCTGATTACTAAGTATATACATGTAAAAATCCGGAAATAGCATAGAACAAAATGATTAGCTATGGCCAGCCTATTCGATGTAAGGCATGTGCTAAGAATCGTTTGATAAGTCTCCTTGCGTGAGTATGCTAGAGGTCTTGATTTATGTTTCGTCTGTCTTTAGGTGAAGGTCGACGAGATTCGAAGCTTGTTAATCACACCTCCGCCGATGAGACTGCATAGGTGAAGGGTCTTTGATCAAGATAAGCTGGATCGATTGACCTGCGAGCTGGTGAGGTCTGTCACATTTGTCAATGGCTCTGCGTAAGTGGCCACGAAAATATCCCCGTGCACAGATTTAAGGAATGGCTTTGATATTGCGCAGAGTGGATTCAGCTCTGTTTCCACAAAACCCAACATCCAGGTGACTGCCATCGTTGTTCGATGCCCCCGGGTTGGGAACGCGGCGTTCAAGAAGCGGTTGGAGGCTCTGCCGGGGCTGAGTGTTCTCCGGATAGTGAATATGCTGGACCTATTCTAATTCTCCTCTTTATGGTAGAAAAACTCCAAGAATGTTACAACGATGCCCTGCTGGGGAAATGCGGCGTTCAAGAAGGCGGAGGCTCTCCGCTGCTGAGCCTTGGATAAATGAATATGCTGGACCTATTCTAATTCTCCTCTTTATGGTAGAAAAACTCCAAGAATGTTATTGGATAGAAATACACAAATGTTACAAGTGGGTATTCGGCTTTTGCGAGAAAACTCTTACGGACCTTGCTTTGCACAAAATTATTTTGTCTAGTTCTCTGTTTACCATACGAGCTATCTCCTACGGTTAGCTCTCCGTTAGAATGAATTATGGCTATTGGTGAGGGGAACTAATTTATTCGTCAGACTCCAATTATTCTGTGATAGGAGTACTTAAAATTACCTAATAAATCCCCTTTCAAGTTCATTGTCATGACAATCCCTGGATTGGAGTCATTTTTTTTATTTTGTAGTCCATTTCGATTTGTTGGAATTTCTGAGAATTCCAGAACAGATAATAGAGAGAATAAAACTTTCCTCCTAACACAGAAAAAAAATAAAATTTGCTTGCTGGATAACAGAGTTTCACACTTAAAAAAAAACTTCTATTCATTCACTGTAAAATCTATTACAATAAAAAAAACTTCTTTCTCTCTCACACTGTTACAAAAGATTGCATTCTGTCTGTGCAAATACAACACACTGTTGTGTGTTTAAAATACTATGTCTCTCAATTACACAGCGCATATTAAATACATTACCCAAGGTTTAAACAAACCTTTGTGCACATTGTATATTAAAACAATACAACATAACAAAACATTAATAAAACTTAAACATAAAACCTTTGCATCGCGCGATGAACGAAAACAATATTTCGCCGGACTTCAAAGAAACTATGAGCCAAAACACAATGAAAATTTTGCGTTACAGAACTGGGAGCTGTGACGTCATCAAATGTGCGCACGATGGATTATTAAATCCATCGCATAAACTCTCATCGTGTCCGCCAGGGCTTTTCTGATCTGGGCCTCCTTTGTGACGTGAAAAACTTTTAAATCCGCTTCAGTAAACTGGATCGGGTCCGGACTTGCACTAATATAAAACGGTTCAAGAAAAAGTTCCAATGTCGATTATTAATCAGACCTGCGATGAGTTATAAATTCCATCGCACAAACTTCATCAATTTCTTCATTCTCATATTACAATCGGGCCAATATAAAAACACTTCCGATTGAATATTATAATGCCGCATGGTCTTGTGGACCCGCGCACCTTGGCTTAAGGCGGAAGGTGATTTATATAATATAACATATGGTTGCGATGAATTCATCGCATCGGAACATAACAAAAGGGGGATGTGGTATATATGAAACATTCCGATTGCGATGAATGCATCGGAACTTGCCACATCAACAAGACACTGTGCGGACCACTGGGGTATAAAATAAAAACGCCCACGTTCACATGAAAATCAAAATGATTATGTTCTTCAATAAAAGTTTTGTTTCTATTTTACCACTCTGTTTTGAAATACAAAGTACTGCAAAAAAAACGAACTGTCTGTTCACAAAAAATAAAAGGCGGTCCTGTGTGTAGGCTTTTAAGCAATTACAGCAAGCGGCTCTAAGTACATAAACCTAGAGAAAGAAAATGGAAACCGGCTCTACACAGGGACAGTTGAAAGTAACATTTCAACACTCCCCCTTACTTTCAACTGCTGGGTTATCAGTCATACCCAGAAATTTCCTAAAAAACTCAAAACTCTTCTGCCCAATGGCTTGGTCAGAATGTTTGCAAACTGCTCCTAAGTTTTGCAGTGTTCCAAAACAATTTCTCCATTGTTTACCAATTCCCTGATGTAGTGAAATTTGGTGTCAATGTGTTTCATTCTCTTGTGAAACGTAGAATTCTTGGATAATGCAATAGCTGATCTATTGTCACAAAAAAACACAGTTCCTTTTGCTTGCTCTTGGTTCAAACTTCTCAACATCCTCCTCATCCAAATTGCTTGACACGTTGCCACTGTAGCTGCCACATATTTTGCCTCTGCTGTAGACAACGCTACAGTAGGCTGTTTTTTAGAAGCCCGTGAAATGGCTCCCAAACTCATGTGAAAAACATAACTGGAAGTGCTTTTCCAATCATCTACACTTCCAGCCCAATCACTGTTAGTGTATCCAATTAAATCTGAACATTCTGCAGTAGTATATAAAATACCATACCTTTTAGTTCCTTTAACGTACCTCAGAATCCTATATACCATACATTTTGGTTCCTTTAACGTACCTCAGAATCCTTTTTGCTCCCTGCCAATGTGCTTCCTTTGGCCTCTCCATGAATCTGGAAATCAAACTTACAGCATGCATTATATTGGGCCTAGTTGCAGTCAAATACATGAGGCTGCCAACTATGCTCTTGTACAAACTAGAATCAAAATCCTTGCTGCTGTCCTCTCTGCTGAGTTTTAATCCCATCATTGTGGGAATGATTGCTGCTTTACTCTCCTGCATATTAAATCTTTCCAGCACTTCATTAACATATTTTTCTTGTGAGATAAAAAATTCATTTTCATCTTGTTCTACTTCTATTCCTAAAAAGTATCTCAACAAACCCATGTCAATCATTTCAAATTATTCTTTCATCACTGTTTTAAAATTTTCAATAAGGTAATCATCATTACCTGTGAAAAATAACATCATCAACATATAAAACCACAATCAACAGTTTACCATCCTTTTCTTTGATGTAGAGGGTGGGTTCTCCCTCACACTTTTCAAATCCATTTTCCAGTAGATAGGAATCTATCCTACTGTACCATGCTCTTGGTGCTTGCTTTAGCCCATAAAGAGCTTTCTTCAACTTTCACACTTTGTGCTCTTGGCCTTTCTTTTCGTAGCCTAGAGGTTGTTCAATGTAAACCTCTTCCATTGACAATCCATTTAGAAATGCTGACTTCACGTCCATTTAGTATACTTTCCACTTGTTTTGTGCTACTATGGACAACACTACTCTCACGGTTTCCATTCTAGCAACCGGTGCAAAAGTTTCCTCATAGTCTATTCCATGCTTCTGCTTATACCCTTTGACAACAAGTCTTGCCTTGTGTCTTTCTATTTTTCCTTCAGCATTACTCTTGGTCTTGTAGACCCATTTAACTCCAATGACATATTTACCTTTTGGGAGTTCAACCAAATCCCATGTCTTGTTTCTTTCTATGGCATTTATCCCCTCATCCATAGCTTCTATCCATTTCCTATCTTTAATAGCTTCTTCAAAGTGGATAGGATCATCAACATGACAATATAAAGCAAACAAAGAGTTCATACCTTCATTTGCTGCCTCTTGTTCATAAATGTCATTTAAATTTCTGAACTTCTTACCTCTTTCATTATGTGTAAAAATGATTGAAGAAGCACTTGAATTTCCTCCTTTTGGTGTGCTTGGAGAAGCACTTTCATTTCTCCTCAAGGGTGTCTCTTGCTGCCTTTGTGTTGGTGCTGCTATTGGGGGATGTATTTCAGGCAACTCATCATAATTTTCATCATAAGATAAACAATGTTTAACATTCACTGATTTCTCTATGCTTCCATCCCAAGCTTCCTCCTCAATGAACTGAACATCTCTGTTCACAATAAACTTCTTGGTAGATGGGTTATACAACCTATAAGCTTTGGATTCCTCACTGTATTCAATGAAAATACATTTCTCCCCCTTTCTATCCAACTTCTTCCTTAGCTGATCTGGAATGTGTGCATAAGCCACACATCCGAAAAATTTCATGTGTGTGACACCTTGCTTTGTGCCACTCCATGCCTCTTTTGCCACTTTGTTCATAATTGCTTTTGTAGGGAACCTATTCAAAATGTACGCTGCAAAATGTACAGCTTCAGCCCAATAATCATTAGGAAAATTCTTTGCTTTTAACGTACTCTTTACCATGTCCATTATTGTTCTATTCTTCCTTTCGGCAACTCCATTTTGCTGCGGAGTATATCTAGTTGTAAACTTCTTATGAATCCCATTTTCTCTACAAAAACGTAGAAAATATTTAGAGATATACTCACCTCCTCTATCAGTCCTTAGGACTTTGATATGAAGCCCACTTTGGCTCTCAACAAGTGCTTTGAAATTGCAGAATCTTTCAAACACTTCACTTTTGTTTTTCAAAAAGTAAACCCAAGTTTTCTAGTAAAATCATCAATAAATGTTAGCATATAGTGGTTGCTAGCAAGTGATGGAGTTCGGTCCACACAAATCTGAGTGGACAATCTCTAAGGGTGCTTTTGCCCTTATAATTTTCCCGGAAGGAAAACTTTCTCTATGTTGTTTCCCCAAGATACAACCTTCACAAAGGCTATCTGGTTTCTCAATCAATGGAAAACCTCTTACCATTCCTTTTCTATTCAACAAGTTAAGACCTCCAAAGTTGAGATATCCAAATCTCAAGTGCCACAACCAATTGTCATCTTTTGGTTCGCTTTGGAAAGCCTCTTGTGTCACTGCTGCTATCTCTTCTCCATTTTTCAAATCTGCTCTCATCCTAAGAGGGAAAAACCTGTTCCTTGTCATCTTCGCTTCAGCAATACATTGTTTCCTGGGTGGTTTATCCATGATGGTGCAAACATCATCCTCAAAGAAAACATTGTACCCCTTTTGAACAAGTTGTCCAATACTTAAGAGGTTACATTTCATTCCTAGAACATAATAGACATCTGCTATGGATTTCTTTTCTCCTTTTCTTGTTAAGACATTTACATCTCCTTTTCCCATTACAAAAACTTTACTATCAGTCCCTAATATGACTTGTGATTTCACATTCTCATCTAACATAGAAAACATGGCTATGTTTCCTATCATATGGTTACTACAACCGGAGTCTAGAAACCATAAATCTTCACTCTTTTCCTCAGCCATATTACAAGCTAAAAACAATTTATCTTGGCTGATATTTTCTCTAGTAAAATTTTCATTTTTTTATTACTCATATCATGCTACTTCTTCCTACATTCATTTGCATAATGCCCATATTTTTTACAATAGTGACATTGGACATTGGATTTATCATACCTTTGTCCTTGAGCGTGTTGCTGATCACTTTGTTGGTTGCTGCCTTGGCCTTAGTTATGATTTGGATTGCTGCCCCTTCCTTGAGCATTTGCTGGACTGTTTCTTCCACCTCTGTTTCGGCTTCTGCCTCTTCCTCTATTGTTTCCTCTGCCTTTCCCTCTTCCTCTTCCAAAAGTACATCTGGGTCTTAAAGGCATGCTCTAGAGATGAGTTTTCATTTCTACCCAATCTCTGCTCATGTGTTATCAGTGATGCATGTAGCTCATCCACTGAAAATTTTGTGAGATCCTTGGTATCTTCTATGGTGGTGACAATCACATCAAACCTTGAGGGTAGAATCCTCAATAGTTTTTCCACAATCCTCCTTTCTTCAAGAGACTTTCCATGAGACCTTATCTGTGTGACCATTCCAATCACATGTGTGAAGAATGAGTCAATGTTATCTGACTCCTTCATGCAGAGAGTCTCAAAGTCTCTCCTCAGCAACTGTAGTTTTGTTGTCTTCACTTTCTCCATGCCTTGATAGGCTGTCTTGAGAGTTTTCCATGCTTATTTGGATCTCTTGGCTGCTGCTATCCTTGGAAACACACTCTCATGCACTTCTTGATACAAAAAGTAAAGGGCTCTAGAATCCTTCTTCTTATTGCTCTTTAACAGTTCCTTCTCTACCTGAGTTAAATCATCAAACTCATTTTCATCTACTGGCTCTTCAAAGCCATCATCAACAAGTTCCCATAAGTCTTGGGAAGCAAACATGGCTCTTATGGTTATTGCCCAGTAGTCATAGTTTTTCCCATTAAATTGTGGGAGCTGACTATTACAAATACCCATGCTAGTGTTGGCTCCAGCCATTCTTGCACTCTAACTATGCTTTAAACACTTGACTGTATTTTTTTAAAACAAACTGACTGTCTTCAACAATAACACAAAAAAATGACTTGAGAAATACCTTAGATTCTTCTTGACTGAGTCTTCACTCTGCTGGAGAAGCTGCTACAACAAGAACTCCTTCCTTCAGCTTCTTTGACACCTTCAAAGAGCCTGGAATAGCTCTAATACCATGTTAGAATTTCTGAGAATTCTAGAATAGATAATAGAGAGAATAAAACTCTCCTCTTAACATAGAGAAAAAATAAAATTTTCTTGCTAGAGAACAGAGCTTCACACTTAAAAAAAGTTTCTATTCATTCACCGTAAAATCTATTAAAATAAAAAAATTCTTCCTATATCACACTGTTACAAAAGATTGCACTTTTTTTGTGCAAATACAACATATTGTTGTGTGTTTAAAATACTCTCTGTCTCTCAAAAGCAACGCACTGCTGTGCAATTTTACAATACTATGTTTTTCTTCACTTTTCATACACTGTTGTGTAATGAAAATTTACAACTTCCATACTGTTGTGCTTTTCAAAACAAAACATAACAATGTCAATTACTAAATGCCTCTCGGGATTTTTAACTTTTATATGCCGCGCATATAACATAATAAAAACTAAACTATATGACGCCCTTTCGGGCCCACCATTACACAACGCATATAAAATACATTACCCAAGGTTTAAATAAACCTTTGTGCGCATTGTATATTAAAACAATACAACATAACAAAACATTAATAAAACTTAAACATAAAACCTTTGCATCGCACGATGAACAAAAACAATATTCTGCCAGACTTCAGAGAAACTATGAGCCAAAACACAATGAAAATTTCGCGTTACAGAACTGGGAGTTGTGACATCATCAAATGTGCACGCGATGGACTATTAAATCCATCACATAAACTCTCATCGCTTCCTCCAAGGCTTTTTGGATCTGATCCTCCTTTGTGACCCGAAAAAATTTTAAATCCTCTTCAATAAACTGGACTGGGTCCAGACTTGCACTAATACAAAGCGGTTCAAACAAAAGTTCCGATGTCAATTATTAATCGGACCCACGATGAGTTATAAACTCCATCGCACAAACTTCATCGGGTCCACCATTCTCATATTACAATTAGGCCAATATAAAAACACTTCCAATTGAATATTATAATGCCGCGTGGTCTTGTGGACCCGCGGACCTTGGCTTAAGGTGGAGGGCGATTTATATAATATAACATACGGTTGTAATGAATGCATTGCAACAGAACATAACAAAAGGGGGCTGTGGTATATATGAAACGTTCCAATTGCGATGAACGCATCGGAACTCACCACATCAACAAGACACTATGGGGACCACTGGGGTTTAAAATAAAAACGCTCGCATTCACATGAAAATCAAAATGATTATGTTCTTCAATAAAAGCTCTGTTTCTATTTTACCACTCTGTTTTGAAATACAAAGTACTGCAAAAAAAATGAACTGTTTGTTCACAAAAAATAGAAGGTGGTCCTGTGTGTAGGCTTTTAGACAATTACAACAAGTGGCTCTGAGTACATAAACCTGGAGAAAGAAAATGGAAAGTGGCTCTGCACAGGGATAGTTGAAAGTAACATTTCAACACAATTTTCTATCGTGATTTTTTAATCAAAACATTGCCATATAGCTGTTTTGGTTTTTAGTGGGAATTTGAAATGTAATTATTGGCTAAATCTAGCAGTGACAGTGAGGGTATGGTGCGGTGAGCCATCTCATGACAGTGGCTGCTAAGTGAGCTCAAGAGTGTTTAGCAGCCACTAAATTGCTAGTTTGGTGGTGTATTGAGTAGCAGTGACAGTGACGGTATGGTGCGATGAGCCATCTCATGACAGTCGCTACTAAGTGAGCTCAAGTGTGTTTAGTAGCCACCGAATTCCTAGTTTGGTGGTGTATTGAGTAATTGAAGAAAAATGAAACATATTGGGAAAAAGCATCAAGATATTGTTGTGATAGTTTCATGTTGACGCTGATGGACTGGTATCTGATCAAGTCAAGCATCAGAATGCATATCTAGAATTTGATCAAATCATTAAACGGTTAATGCCACATCTACTCTCTTTTTCAGGTATCGATTATGAAAATTGAGAAACTTAAATAAAAAAAATACTATGGAATGTATATTTACTAAATTCTGTTGATGATGATTTTTCTAAATCAAACCATGATATGAGTTCAACATTACACCTTATAAAAATTTCATTAGATGAAAGAATCTTATTCAATATACTACATGAATATGGTGAGATCGACACTGCAAAGTTTTGTGGGATATTTTAGAAATGAAGTACAGCTTGAATGAGGGAAAAAATGATAAAATTATTTCTCATGAAAATGATGGGTGTACTTTCAGTCCCATAACTGAGTGTGAAACTAAAAATTACAACTTTGAAGATGCAATGATGGATATTGAGATTAAAACATGTGATGGTGAAGAAACAACCATTGATGTAAAACCTGAATTTTTTTATGAAGAAAGCTTCCCTAATGCAGAGACCTATGAAGTCAAATTTGATGAGAACTATGTATCTCATGACGAGTGGATCAATATTATGCATGAAAAGCATCTTATTGGTGAGTAGTTGTTCGGTGAGAATAAAAGTTTATCTCCATATATATATCAAATGCAGGAAAACATGTTTGGAGCAACAGAAATGATTAAAGAGGTTGAAGACATACATCAACAAACTATATGAGAAAAGAAAGATGAAAAAATGAAAGCTCTCTTAAAGGAGCAGGATGACAAGAGTCAATATGGTCCTCTTTATGAATCTAACATTGTTTTTAAGTGTGCAGATATTGACAGCCATGAAGAAGAAATTGCAAACATTAAGAATGACTACAAGTCCCAAGAACATGCATCATTGAATTCAAATAATGTTAGCCTACAATCGAGATCAAGAAAGAGGAGAATAAGAGTTCAAGTGTTCCACTTTTGGTGCAGAAAAGACAAAAAGAAGGAGAAGCTCCACCACTATCTTATGACAAGAAAAGTGAAGATGAATCTTCACTGGTAAATGAACAAGCATGGACTCTTTAGCAAAAAGACAAAAATGAAAACTCGGTTATCAAGTATTATTGTAAGCCTAGCTGAGACTAAGACCAGCAGGCATATATTAAATGAAGGAAGGAGAAATATGACCTGGAGTGAATTTCTCCATTAAAGGGAAGTGTTGGAATTAATGGAGAAATCTATTAATGTGTTTGATTAGGATTGAGATCCTCTATCTAGGTCCTAGATCCTATTATTTAGGGAGTGGTTCAAGCCACCAAGCTAATGTGTAAGTTTATATGTACGATAATTTGATTAAATGAATATAGTGTGTGTTGAGTGCTTCGGCATTCAATGGGTGAATCACCTAGAGAGCCTCTTGTTTTATGTCATATTTTGTCTCTCCTTCGATTTTTATCAGAAAGTTGGTGTGTCACAGCATTGCACTTCTTGTATATATCATAACATGTAAGATAAGTGAATGAGTCTCTGAGCCTCTAAATATATTCTAACATAGGGCATAAGAGAATATTCCTACATATCTGAGTTTTTTTCAACAAATTAACTACTAAGATATAATCTTCATATACTTGTAACTGAGAGAATATTTTTCTCTCACAAAGACCAATAAATTTTGCAAGCCATTAATTCAGCCCTATTATTAGTTTTTGGGCCAAAGCCCATTTTAACATGAAAATAATCTGTGGGGATAGGAAAATGACATAACATCGTCACTCAAGATTATAGAGTAATTGAAAACTCCCTCTAGAAATGACCATGGTTTTAAGGAGTCGTGTGATTCATTCACAATTAATTTATGTGGAGGAATTCCTTTTTCATGTGGGAAATGGACCACTACTATTAGGGCTCTAGGGGTGATGATTTAAAGTGAAAAATGCTTTAATTATGAGACAACTATACACCCTTGCAAAGAATAAGTGCAAAGGATCTATAAAAACGTGTAGAGGGATTTGATGTACTATCTTTCAATGTTTTCTCTAGGCATTTCCTTTCCCATATTTGATTGGAGTAGTATTTTTACATACTTCTCAAACCAGTTGGGATAAAGGGAATGAAATAAAAAATTTATTGATACTTTATCCCTATTTTTTGCATATAACACATCACCCCGGCTCTGTAGCATAACGTTTCTTGAAAATATCCCATGTGGGTATTGTTGGCTTGTGACCACACACAAAAGGGAAAAGGTGAAAGGAAGGCAAGTCCTGACTGTCAAAGAGCTTCAAAGGAATCAATATGCATCTCAGTTTAGCAGAAAGTGGAAAATGTTGCTGATAAATGGTCAACAAACTTCATTTCCACCATCCTTCATCTCATTTATCCTCTTTACCTTCATTTACCCTCTCTTACCCTTCACTTTCCCTTTTCTAAAGTCCCAGCTTGCATCTCTTCATTGGCAACACCGCTCCCCGCAAGTTTTAATCTTTACGTCTTAATACTTACCGAAATTTATCTTTCCACCGATGCGACTTGGTGGGACCCATCCAACCTTGATACATCACCCAAATTCACATGAAAACCCTTCTATCGACATTTTTCTTACCTTTCGTTTGTTCGCACTTTACAGCGTTTAGCGTGTCGCATGTCGCATATCGCATATTTTATAACCTACCACTTAAGCGCTCACGAAGTATTTCGTTTAAGTTGTGATGTAGTCAAGTCCAAAATTCTCTCCACGTCACCTTCCCCGCCATCACACATCACTACCAACAGCATTTAACATTTACCACCCACTGCTCCCAGCTAAATCTTGCAACATGCGATCAGCGGGCGCGGTCCCCACCACTGTCTGTACCACCTCACCTCCCCCGCACTTCGCCCATCGCAGGTCTTAACGTTTAAACTCCACTTTCTCATACATAAACTTTGCGATATACAGTTTCTAGGCATGGGTCCCACCACTTTTCCACGTCATCAATAGCCCCTCATGGCCTGTCTTTCGCCCATTTCAATGTAAATGACTTCCATTAAACCCAATCCTCCACATGCCTTCCTGTCATCATTTCGCACCCCCCTGTCCGATATCGCTTACCACTTGAGACCCCCTCCAAAATCCGGATCCCAGTTTTCAAATACAGTACGAGTCTTTCATTGGTGGAGCATGCGGTCACAGTTTATGTAGTCTCTCCAAGAGCTTCATACTAAATAATTCAGTGTACAGAGCGTAACTAACCGTTCTGCAATGGCAAGTTGAGATCATGAGAGTCAAAGAGTGGGGGATGCCGAACAATAGCTGGAATTACATGATGAAGTCTAAATTGTCTGCCACTTATCACCACCCCTTTGAAGATTCTGGAATTTGGCCTCCATGGCTAATTGTTTTGCTTATTTTTAATGTTAGATAATGATGCTTGGCTCGTAAAATCTCGATTTTACCCAATTCTATTTTGATTTTTTTGTTGTAGGAGAAATTGCTTGAAGCACACTCCAATAGTTTGTTAGGATATTTTGGTTTCACTAGTGTGGGTCGATCATGACAGAATATTCGATCATAAACCCTTAGGGAGAACTCTATGTGTAGTGAGTTCTAAGATGAAACAATAGTTCTAGAATTTTGAAGAATTATGTTGTAGTTTTGTATCATTGTTCTCCCTGTGCTCTGAGACACATATTTGGGAGACTCGTTTAAACTTAATATGGATACAGAGCTGATATTTGGATTCCAGATGGAGCAGTGAGCAGTATGCATTTTTTTTTCTTTTGTTATCAGTGATATCCTCTTTATGTGTAATCATATTTCACGCTATTCTGCTTTGATGGTTCGTGTAATGTAGTTGTCGGTGATCTACAAATTTATTCATGAATTCGTTCTTGTATAACGCTCAGGTGTTGACACTCATGTATTAAGCTTAATGCACTACCTTAATTTGTGCTCCATGAACCTCCATTTTTGTTGATATTTCATTCATATTCGTTTCCTCTAAGTTCATAGGGGATAGATTCTTAAATCTCCTAAGTGTGTCTCTCATGGGTTCCTTCTCCATTCTCTCTCAACACCTCTGCATATTTTAAGCTTTTTCTCATTGTCTTATACTTGGCCCATTTAAAATCCATTAACCCTCACAGCCTCTTGAGCCCTCTCAAAGTATAGGTAATTCACATGAATTGACTCCCAGGTCTTATCCATCCATGAACCACCAAAACCATTGTTCTCTTATTTCATATTTTGTCAGAGGCATTTCATACAATTGTTCACATTTAACCTCTGATCTTAAGATTTCCTAGGCACTGGTCTTTTGCATTTCAAGGTTGTGTCTAAAAGCAACAACATCTTTTTGGCGTCGTTGTCGGGGAGCGAATTAAAAAATCTTTTCCCTGGGATACGAAATTATCTTCACCCTTCAATCAGGTGAGCACAAAGAGTTGAGAGTTGCATAGCCCTCACCTTAGTGACTCCACTATTTTCAAAGTTAAAATAAAGTGTAAGATTGGCTTACACCAGGCCTCATAGCAGTCATATACTTCTCAGCAGAGAACCCCTTCTGTATCTGGTCCTGAAAAGATTATATTTAAGAGAATATGGAGGGAGAAGCAACCCATCCAAGCTGACCTACCTTAATTTTATCTAGAAGATTCATCTTCCTCTTCTCAAAAAGCTAATTTCAATGGTCCTGGCTCCATAGTTCGTGTACTTGAGTATCCTCTAGAAACCTCTGCTCCAGCCAGTTCAGACGTTAAATACGAAGCCAAATTAGTTGATAATTCTTTACCTCCCTTGCATCCTACTCCATAGGTTGAAGAAGTCAAAGAAGTTACAACCCTTCAAAGCTCATTACAGATAAATATCCTAACCTATACTCAGCATATAACTATTGTACCATAGCAAAATCATCCTCAGAACTTACCACCACTGCCCCTCATGGTTGTACCTAGATTTCTCCTCAACAAATATGCTCCATTGGCTTTACCTAAAGTATTGCATGACATGCCTCAAGATTACCTAAATCTCTTGCCTCGGTTTGCCGAGGAAGATAACACTTATGACAGAAACATATTTAATACTTATGCACCTTTGTTGAGAATTTTAATGTGGAGCACTTGGATTTGGTGTTGAGGCTTTTCGTCCAACCCTTGGATGGGGAGGCTTGAAAGTGGTTCAAATCTCTTGCTAAGAATGCGGTCACCACTTGGGAAGAAATGGAGAATTTCTTCACACTAAAATGGGGAGAAAAGAGGAACAATGGATATGTCCTCACAAAGTTGAATGCTCTTAAAAAGAGACACAATGAGGACATGACGAAATTCATAAAGAGATTAAATAAGCTCTACAATAATATCCTTGCCAAGATAAAGCCTCCCAAAGAAGCTTCTAAGGTGGTTTTTGTAGTAGCTTTTGAACTTGAGTTTGTGTTCACCCTAAGAGAAAGAAAGTACACATCTCTCGATCATATCCAAACTGATGCATTGGAGGTGGAAGCAAATTTTTCCTCTACTAGTAAATTTAAAGGGAAGACAAAGCATGAAGCCAGAAGAAAGAGCAGGGAGGAGGATTCTACTTTCTAATTGAAGAAATGAATAAGTTAATCAAAAACCTCCCAAATAAGTTGGTGAAGCTTGAATTGGAGGCTAAGAATCCCTCTCCTCTTCCTAAACAAATTATTCCAAACCATGGGTTTAATCCCCAATACCGGAAGCCCCCTCTACAATTGTTACAACGGGAGAGGAAGGAGCAGCAAGATCACATCCAACCTTCTTTATACTTAGAAAGGGAAATGGAGGGACAAGCCGAGGAAGTCACTGACAGCCGAGAAGATAAATTCCTCACTTATTCATAGGATGAAGAAGGTGAACTCACCCTACACAAAGAATCAAAAGAGAAGGAAGTCCCCCCAGAAGATTGAGATATTGATAATTACTGTAGGCAATTTGTGTATTTCAATCAAGCTCAACTCGACAAGGTGTATGACCTCAGTTCCTCCAAGAAGAGACCCCGAGTTCAAGAACAAAGAGAAGAGTCAATACCAATAGAAAAAAACTCTTCTAGCTTTTTCAATAAGGAGGAAAAGCCTTTAGCAGAGTCTGCACACCATAAATCTACTACATCCACTTCCACAAAGCAGGGCTCTAATCCTCCCGCAAACCAGAAGTCATCATCTATAGCCTTCAACCTGCTTGACCACCCTAAAGAGTAGCCCAAATAAGTCATTGTAGAAAAATCTCCCACGACCTTTAACCTCCTGAAAGAACTGTAGAAGGTCAAGATCTTGGTCCCCTTGATCGAGCTCCTAAAGCACCATTCATACAAAGCCCAAGTGTCCCAATTCATGCCCCATGGCATAGGCCCTCTCCCTGACAGCCTCAATCTCTAAGATGAAATACCTATGGTAGTCTTTCGACCTCATGTAGAAGAGTTGGACTCAGCCAATGCCCCATTATATGTGTCTCTAGTTATACATGACCTGTTACTACACAACTGCATGCTAGATTCTGGGGCTTCACATAATCTATTTCCATTTTCTGTCAGGGAGCAGTTGGGGTTGCAGATTACCAAGCCTTATGAAGATTTGTATTTTTTTTTATTCTAAGAGATGAAAGTGCTTGGGCATGATAAAATATATAGTAGTAAACTTAGCCCAAATTTTGGCCAAGAGTGTAGTGACGGACATTGTTGTAGCCGATATCCCAGATCGGTTGGGAATGTTGTTGTCCAGATCCTGGGGATCCAAGATTGAAGGGTCCATAAAACTGGATCTCACTTATGCCACTATTCCAGTTTTTGATGGGGAGGAAAGAAGGTTATATCGTGAATCCAGATTCATGAAGATGGTCACTTTTAGCCATCAGTAAAAAAAATTCATAGCTGATGATGGCTAAAACATGTCTTTTAGTCTTCAAGAAATAAGTTTTGAGAATAATTGTGAGTTCTTGAAGCCTTGTTGTTTTCCATATCAAAAAATATCCTTTCCACTAATGTCTTCATCAAAAAATATTTCAAAAAATCCTGTTGTTATCATGAAGAAAATTGTTTTCAGACCCATTTTCCATCAATTTTTCCTTTGGAAAAATTCCTCTAAGAACCCCTTCATTTCATCCATTTTTCCCATTTTTTCCCCTCTTTTTTTTCCCTCAAAATCACCTTTAAAGCCATTTAACCCTTTTTATTTGGTTAAAATAAAATCCTTTTACCTTACCCGAAACACTAAAAAACCCATAAAAATCCATAAAAACCTTTGAATAAACTTTTCCGCTCCTTTTAGGCCTTAAGCCCCTTCTGCTTAAGCCCTCAGCCCCTTTTCCTCCCATAAGGCTGAGGCCCGAGACTGTCGACTAAGGGTCTTAAGCCCCCATCGCAATCGCACTTCAACATTTTCTGAATCTTCGTGTTTTTCCCTTTTCTCTGCCTATTTACGAAATACCGATGCAATCTACCACTCTAAATCTGAGTCGTCGATCTCATTCTGATCCGACGACCCTCTCTCCATCAACAATCTCCTTTTCCTCTGTCCCGGACCCTTTCTCTGCCAATATGTAGATCCCCCGATGAAATCTCCACTGTCGATCTACCCCAGATCGGATGGTCTGTGCTTCGTCGGCACCTGATCGCATTGGCACATCGCTCATCGCAATTCCAAATCTCCTTTGTCTCCTGGCCCTTTTTCCTCCCGCCGATACAATCCCGCGATCAAATCTCCACTGTCGATCAAATCTGATCGGATGGTCCTTGCTATCTCGCCTCATCGCCTTTTCCCCTCCCCTCACACCATTCACACCCTTGCACGATTCTGCGATGCAATCTCTACCGTTGATCTCGATGTTGGTCAGCTACCCTCGCTTCATCGCATTCTCACCACATTGACCCCTCTTCCACCAATTTTAATCCCCGATCTCCGCAATTTAATCTGCACCATCCATCTCCCAGATCTGACGGCTCCTATTGATCGCTTCCGCTGCTCTTATAAACTCCTTTTCCCATGTAAAAAACCCAAAAATATTTGTATAAAGACTCAAAACCCAGAAATCAATTCAAGTGGGCCCTCCTTTCTTCCACAAAACCTCCCCCTGCTTTGTTTTTCCCCCTTCCCTTGTTTTCTTCTCGGCAGATCTGGACCGTCGATCTCACCAGATCGAACGGTAGCCGGCACCCCTCCACTTCTCCAACTCCTTGTCCACCACCTCCCCCTGGAATCAATCTCCATCGTCGATCGTATTTAATCGGACGACCATTAACTCCCCTCCCACTTCTACTTCTTTCCCTTTATATAAGCACCACAAGTATATTTAAAACCCTGTTCTTATGGTTTCGACCATAGAATCCCCTTCCGCATGCTCCCTTGCCTCTGCACTGGCCTTTTTCCCTCCACCGAGCCTTCTGAAGTAGTTTAACCATATAAATGCAGGTTTTATATAATGATTGGTTGTTTGTTGCAGGTTTCATGGTGATAGTCATAAAAATCCATCCCACAGTCAAAATTATAGTGATATGGCCTTGGATGACCATCCAAAAAGGCCCAAAAGCGAAGAAAAGGGACAAAAAGGGTTGAATTTAAAATTTTAATCAGTGTTTCATGGACACCAATTACACAGTGAACCCTCCAGCACAGCAAAAGAAAGCCACCTAAACACAAAGGAAAGTAATGAATATCAACGAAGAAATAGTGAAGTCAGAAGATCGAAGGATAAAGGTTAAAGACACAGTTTGAAGACTAAAGATGATTAAAGGAGGCCTAAAAGCCAAATCAGAGGCCTAATCAATGTTTAAAGCCACAAAGTAGATAGATCAGAAAAGGACTGCTTCAAAATGCCAGATCATTGAAGCAATTAATCCCCAAAAAGCTAGAAATTCCACCTACAGGCCTATTTACTCAAAGGCCTACAAAGTTAATGCACAATCAGAGATATTTTGCCAAAGATAGCTCAGAAGTAATTGCCAGCCTACCAAAAGCCTCCAAATTCAACAAAAGTGACTAAAGCTAATGAAACTTAATGCAAAAATTAATTAACAGAGTTAAGACATTAGATATCTTCTCCATTAGGCCTCCCAAAGGCTGAGAAGTATTTACTCTGTATTAATCGAACAAATAACCCTTTCTTTCACTCCACCTCCTCAATTCATCTATAAATGTCATATTAAAAGTTCATTGTTATTGTTGGTTGAACTTGTTGAATTTATATAGCTTTTGAAGCTGCTGAAGCTCTGTTAGTAATTGAAGAAAGATAGGCTGAGAAGAGAAGTGTGAAGCTGTAAAGATCTACTGGAATTGAATATTGTAACTGGTTTGAATATCAAATATACAAGCTGATTTATGGGATCCTGGTCTATGTCAATGGTGATGTTTTTCTTATTTTAATTGTTTTTTTTCTTATTTTTTCATATTTTCCACTTTCTCTGATAAAGAACAGGAAATATAGATTAGGATTTACTGTAAAGTACCCTTTTTCTCACTGATAAGCTTTATCTTTATGTTTTCTCCTAATTGTGTATTTGAGGATAATTCAATAGAGTATAACCAGTGAAGTGTTGCTAAGCCCATGTATCCTGAGTATAGCTTGAGATATTGTCTTTGAAAGTTCTTGAAAAGTATGCTAATTAAAGTTGAATTAGAGAAGTTTATGGTTAGCCATGTCCTCTAGTTTATCTCCAACAGTTGCTTTGAAAATTTCCTTGAAGAGTATGCCAAAAGAAAGCTAGGTTCAAAGTCCTTACTTGATCTTAGGCTATTTTTTGTTTATTTTAAATGTTTTCCTTTGAGAGTATGCTGAAAGCAGGATAATTTCAAAGTCCTTACTTGATATTAAGCTACCCTTTGTTTTCTTATATGTTTACTTCTTTCACCACACTTCTTAATGTTCCATCCCAAAAAATCAACTTAAAGAGATCCTTTGACATAAATGACTTGCCCCATGGACCACTCTTGAAACTTGTTGTCCAATTAAATCCTTTTGTGACTCCATAGCCCAATGGATTAATATTGTCTCTTACCTATCCTATCAGCTGAACCATTCTTTCAACTCAGTGACACCTTCACCCTTCAAAATAATTCGTTCATTTTGATGATATTCTACCCAACCAAAACAAACAAAACCCTTGTACTTCATAACTAGTATAATATCATATCATAAGCTTTAAATATATATCCTTTGAAAACACTTAAAATAGAGAGATCCCTCTTTGAATCCAGGAGGTCTAGAGCCTAGGATTCCAAAGTGGTTCTGATGTAGGCCCTGCAGTTTTTTTTCTTGCCAATCTTGCAAACTGCAGGAGTCCTAACATAGTGGCGACCATACTGGGGACAATCATAAATTGAGTAATAGATAACTTCACAACTCAATGAACCCTTATTTCTAAATGAATCAAGTGTCACCAAGACTGGTTATTATTGATTGTTGATGGTGAACAACAATCAAACCTGGAAAACAAGTAAAAATCCTTCACCTGGCGACTCCAAAATTCCGAAAAGACCAAATGAATCCACTGTTAGAAGACTCTGAACTGGTTGAATAGAGACAGTGACCCCTCTTCTCATTTACAAACATGATTCCAAGGATAAAACGAAGATATGCCCCAATGAGTAGATATCAGATCCCTGGGTTCCCACATAAGATGCCCTGGGTGTGTTGGGATGATAAGCTTCTTGTTTTTCAAGGTGAAAATTTTGATGACCCATTGTTACATCTCATCAAATTTCATATACATGTATGGAAGATAAAGTCGGAATAGCATGAAGAATACCTTATGAAAATGTTCATGTTAACATTAAAAGGAAATGTGAGGGATTGGTATGAATGGTTAGAACCTAAGAGCTTGTTTTCTTTAAAAGACATGCATCAAGTATTTTATGAAGAATATAAAGAAAACCCTTCATCTTTATCATGGACTGCAAATTGTCGTGATCAATCTCAAAACATCATACAATACCTATTAGATATTGATGAGGATTTGGTTAATATGCATCCTGAGGATCTTTTAGCAACCATTCATGAATTTCATACCAAGACAACTATCTCAAGAACGTAGATGAATCAGTTGAGGAAGAAATCAATAAAGGAATAAAGGACATTCCTCAAGATATCCCTGCCAGCATAAATAATGATTTATCATCCCTTCTATATGAGGCTAATCTAAATATTGATGATCTAGAGCAACCCATGCTTTTTCTAGACCAAGAATAAACTCAACCACTACAATACCTAGACAGTGAGCAAGACATGTATGATGATTAATACTTCATAGAAGATGATGAGGAAGGTTGTAAAAAAATTCCTGATTGCCTACCTATAACTTGTGTTTTACTGTTAAGAGATCTTTACGAACAAAATGCAAATACTAATAGTGAACAGTGCTTTAAGGAAACAAGTAGCCACTTAGAGAACATAGAATCTAATGTGGAAGGAGAACCAACAAATATAGGGAATCTCCATCTATGTTACAACTCATTTCAGATTATACAAGAAGAGTGGCATTCCGATAATGTAGAAGAAACAACTCATGAACCCTATAGTCAAATTGAACATCATAACAATCATGAGAAGTTGTTTGAAACATAAGTAGATCAGGAAACAGTAGAAAACCCTCAAGATTTCCCTGCAAGCACAAGTACTGTTCCACTAGAAGAGCCTCAAGAAGACATCCAGTCTCAAAACCAATTAACACAAGAGAAAGAGGAGTTTTGTACTTATGTCTATACTAGAAGAAAAATCCCTCCTATTTTGACATAAGAAGAAATTGATCAAATATTAAACAAACAGCCAGCCCTCAAAACTCCATTTGAACAAAACACTTCTACTCATCTACCTACTGAGCCTTGTTGTCTTGAACCATAAAATAAACTTGTAGATCAGAATAAAGAAAGGCCTGCTGATAACCCAATATGCTTGATTGGTGAGATTGTTTATACTAATGATTGTCCAATTTTTAATCAGTCTTATGATGATGATGATTTTCAAACAAAAAATAATCATGTAGCGCAACCAGAATTTGATTGGTGTCATGAACTTCACTATCATCATCTTGAAATAAGCAATCAACCAATCCAATCCGTCAGAAATAGTTTTCACATAATTGGGATTCAGCAGTCTTTCAGCTCAAAGGTTGAGGAGGAAAGCAATGAATAATTTCTTGAGTATGATTAATATAAGGAACCTTCTCCTGAAATGTTTGAGGTGATAAAAGATACCCCTACTCAAGAATATAATGACCTCTCCACAGAGTTCAGTCCACTAAATCATAGCACACCAGGACTACAAGAGGATAATACTATAATATATGATGAGTCCTCTAGTTCAGATGATAATGAAGATGAGGAAGAAGTTCTTTCTCAAAAGAATCTTAACCTTGATCCAGTGGAGAAAAAATTAAGATTGGTTGAAACCTATCTTCCAAATCTTCATAACCAGCCATTGTTTCAAGATCCCTATGCTCATTACTTGAAGATATTTGAAGAAGGGATAAAGGTTGTTAGGAGTAGTATATTACCAAAAGCAAGAAAATTTTTTAGCACTACTACTGAAAAAGAAGTGAGATGGGAATGGTCCTGTCTGTCCAGCATGCTCAAATAGATGAGAAAAGACCAGTCATGGAACCATATGATCGACTAGATATATTGGAAAAGAGGGTTTGTCAACTAAATATGTAAATATTTTGGAGTTAGTTTAGGGTAGATAGGAATGTCAATAAAGCTCAACCTGTGATCATTTAGTTAGTTATTGTTTTTTCTTGAAAAGGAAATATGAAAAATACAAAAACAATTCAAAAAAGAGAAAAGAGAGCAGATATAAAAGAAGAAACGTACAACCCCATAACAAAAAAGAAAGGAAAATCTGAAAGTGTGCAAGCTTAAATTCCACTCCTAGAGAGAGCACTACTATTTAGTCATACAGCCTAATCTTGACTAAATAGATTTCAATTTACTGTTGATAGGTTAGTGAGTCAGATTATCCAAACAATTTAATCTTGGCTTATCAGTAGACTAAATTAAGATAGAAAAATAGAGGTTCAAACAAGCTCAAATCCTGAACCTATAAGTTGATGAAGAATGGCTCAAATTAGATCAAAACCTGAGCCAAAGAGGAAAGGAAAGGAATGACTCAAAACATATCAAAATATGTTTCATAAAAAAAGATGAAAGATGCTTTTAAATTTTAGATCTTAAGCCTTCACAGTTTTGTTTTAATTTTCTTCAAATTTCAGTCTATGTGCAACTTTTTTTTATGCCATAGACACTATAACAAATCAGACAGCTTAATCCTGGTTTGATTTTCTTTTAAATTTTTTTTTTAGAATATAAAGAATAAAATCTGTCAGACAGTTTAATCCTGACAAATAGTAGCTTAGGTAGAGAATTAATGAGTTCAATAGTTTAATCTGAACTCATGGAAGAAATAAGGATATAAATAGATTATTTTCCTGTTTTCAAAAGAATAAAATGTTGATGTTAAAGGTTTTCAATTCCAAGTGCACCTTATGAAAAAAAAATGTTAGGAAGTAGGTTGTGTAGGTAGTTGTTTGGGAAATGAATTATTCTATTTGATATATTTTTGATCATCTTTTTAAAGCAGCAAGATCAAAGAAAAAGAGGTTGTTATGGATATAGCACACGTCTGCATCCCAAATATTTATTTCTAAAGTTTTTGACACCTCCAAGGAGCTACCATCCCCAAGTGGAGCTACTGTTAGCCATCAATAAAATTTTGTCATAGCTGATGACAGCTAAAACAACTCTTTTAGTCTTCAAGAAACAAGTTTTGAGAAAAATTGTGAGTTCTTGAAGCCTTGCTATTTTCCTTGTCCAAAAATATCCTTTCCACTGATGTCTTCATCAAAAAATCCTTCAAAAAATCCTGCTGTTACCATGAAGAAAATTGTTTTTAGACCCATTTTCCATCAATTTTTCCTTCGGAAAAATTCCTCTAAGAACCCCTTCATTTCACCCCTTTTTCCCATTTTTTCCCTTTTTTTTCCCTCAAAATCCCCTTTAAAGCCATTTAACCCTTTTTATTTGGTTTAAAAAAAATCCTTTTACCTTACCCGAAACATTAAAAAACCCATAAAATTCCATAAAAACTGATGCAGGGGCATTAGGCCAAAACAATTTTCATGCATTTTGTTAGACTTAGGGGTTTTTCTAGTTTCAAGAGAATTAGACTTATGTAATGAATTGAGTAGGTTTTAATTAATTTAGTCAGTGTGGAGAGGATTGTAACTGCCATCAAATGATTAGAGGACAAGAGAAGTCAATTAGAATGTGAAGAGTCAGTTCAGAGCAATTAGGGAGTTAGGCTAAATTTAGGATTTGAGGAGTTTTGTCGAATGATTGTAGGAGCTGAGTCGATTCATTCCCATCCTGTATAACTGTAAGCCTTAAAGGCCTTAATAGATAGACCTGCAGAGAGATGTAGAGGTGGAGAGACAAAGTAGGAGGGCCATGGAACTAAAAATCAGGCAGAACTAAGAAGGCTTTGTAAATTGAGGTTAGATGTATAAATGTAGAATTTTCTTTAAATTTTATGTCATATATATATGTATCCCTTGGTAGAGTACTGTGTGAAGAATGTTTTAGTTTCTGTGAAAGAAAATAGAAGACTCTACATACGAGGAATTTAGTCAATGTTTATTGCATACTTTGAATTGTATATACTGAGATTTGCGTATATTGGAAAGAATGCAAGAGATGATATTTTGAGAAATTTTACTCTGGTTGTTTGAAATCGATTGAAATTGATTGAAATTGATCCACTTTCCTTGGTCAAAGCAGTAAAGAAGTATTCTTACCCTCGCAAGTTTGCTTGGGTCATATGTAGTGGAATGCGTTGAATTCCTGTGTGAAATGTGAGCACAGTCGATCGGAATATGAAATCTCAGATCCAACTGAGATGAAGAGCAAAGGATTGTTTGACTCTATTCGTGGTTAAGGGAGCAATGTTTCATAGATAAAAAATGTATAAAAAAAGAGTGAGGGCATATTAAGTTATAATGCGGTGGAACCATATTGAAGGGGATGGTGCGGAACCCTGAGTCAAAGGGCAACCGGAACCGTGAGAAGGAATAGTGGACATGGTTTCAACCCACAATACCGGTAGTATCACGCGGTGCCTTAAGGAGTAAGCATATTTGAGTTTTGGAACTCGATATAGGTATTCACATGACATGTGGCGATAAAGGGTTTTGAGAAACCACTTACATCGCGTAATTTCTAAGAATTAACCCTAGTGTTGTTTGGTTGCGCAATATTCTATTTTGGTCGTTGGATCACCGAAGTGGATGTGACGATGTACCAGCCGTAGGATGCAAAGGTTGAGTTAAGGGTTGGGCCCCAGTTCATCGTGTGGGGTTGAGAAATAACCTCTGTGTAGCTTGATCCCGCGACTACCGTTGAATCATTGAATGGTAGCACAATAGACTTACAGCCATTGGATGGGTGAGATAGTTAATGCAAAGGTAAGAACACTGTGGGCCCGAGTATTATGTGAAGTTCGGAGTTATGTATATGCGCTTAGTTTAATCCAAGGTTGGAGGGATTAAAATTGAATTGAAATATCTGCATGGTTTAATTAAATTGGTTGTCAAAGTATAGAAGTGCATAAGTGGGGCCCGAGGACTTTTAAATCATTGTTATCATTTGGATATGCATTTGAATGAAGGGCGAAAGTTATATTAATGAAATATTAAGTGGTAGGGTCGAGAGTCCTTATTATATGGTTTAACCCATAGACCTTGATAAATTATCTTTCGCACTCTCATAGGGTCATTGGACCTTTATGAAATATGGGTCTTAATACAAGGGCATGTCATATGAAATGAGGGTTTTTATAACCTTTGAAAAAATAGTGAAAAAGCTTCAACATTAAACTTTTAACCTTCCATAGATATTGAATTTAAATTTCCAGTTCAAGAAATTAGAACATTGTGAGTTTTCCTAGATTGTTTGAGATTTAGTTGGGGTAAAAGTTGGGATGCATTTTTATATGCATAAGAGAAAGAAAATGTGGGTTAAGTAAGAAGGAATGCCATTTAAAACCTTTGAATAAAATTCTATGCTCCTTTTAGGCCTTAAGCCCCTTCCGCTTAAACCCTCAGCCCCTTTTCCTCCCATAAGACCGAGGCTCGAGACCGTCGGCTAAGGGTCCTAAGCCCCCATCGCAATCACACTTCGGAATTTTCCGAATCTTCATGTTTTTCCTTTCTCTCCGCCTATTTGTGAAATACTTATATGATCTACCACTTTAAATCTGAGCCATCGATCTCATTCTGATCCGACGACCCTTGCTCCATTGCTGATCTCCTTTTCCTCTGTCCCGATCCCTTTCTTCGCCGATATGTCGATCCCTCGATGAAATATCCACCATCGATCTCCCCCAGATTGGATGATCTACACTCCATCGGCACCTCATCGCATCAGCGCATCGACGCATCGCTCATCGCAATTCCAAATCTCCTTTGTCTCTTGGCCCTTTTTCCTCCTGTCGATGCAATCCTGCGATCAAATCTCCACCATCGATCAAATCTTATCGAACGGTCCATGCTATCTCGCCTCATCGCCTTTTCCCCTCCTCTTGCACCATTCATGCCCTTACGCGATTCTGCGACACAATCTCCTCCATTGATCTTGATCTTGGTCAATGGCCCTCACTTCATTGCATTCTCACCATCCCAATGACCCCTCTTCCACCATTTTTAATCCCTGATCTCCACGATTTAATCTATACCGTCCATCTCCCCGATCTGAAGGCTCCTATTGATCCCTTCTTCCGCTCTTATAAACCCCTTTTCCCATGTAAAAAACCCCAAAATCTTTGTATAAAGACTCAAAACCCGAAAAGAAATTAAAGTGGGCCCTCCTTTCTCCCACAAAACCTTCCCCCACTTTTTTTGTCCCCTTCCCTTGTTTTCTTCTCGGCAGATCTGGACCGTCAATCTCACCAGATCGAACAGTAGCCGACACCCCTCCACTTCTCCAACTCCTTGTCCACCATGATCATATTTGATCGAATGAACATTAACTACCCTCCCACTTCTGCTTCTTTCCCTTTATATAATTGCCACAAGGAGATTTAAAACCCTGTTCTTATGGTTTCGACCATAGAATCCCCTTCTGCATGCTCCCTTGCCTCTGCACTGCCCTTACGCCCTTCGTCGAGCCCTCTGAAGTAGTTTAACCATATAAATGCAGGTTTTATATAATTATTGGTTTTTTGTTGTAGGTTTCATGGTGGTAGTCATAAAAAGTCGTCCCACAGTCAAAATTACAATGATATGGCCTTGGATGGCGATCCAAAAAGGCCCAAAAGCGAAGAAAAGGGATAAAAAGTATTGAATTTCAAAATTTAATCAGTGTTTCATGGACACTAATTACACAGTGAACCCTCCAGCGCAGAAAAAGAAAGCCACCTATACACAAATGAAAGTAATGAAGATCAACGAAGTAACAGTGAAGTCAGAAGATCAAAGGATAAAGGTTAAAGACACAGTTTGAAGACTAAAGATGATTAAAGGAGGCCTAAAATCCAAATCAGAGGCCTAATTAGTGTTTAAAGCCACAAAGCAGAGAGATTAGAAAAGGACTGCTTCAAAATGCCAGATCATTGAAGCAACTAATCCCCAGAAAGCCAGAAATGCCACCTACAGGCCTACAAAGTTAATGCACAGTCAGAGATATTTTTCCAAAGACAGCTCAGAAGTAATTGCCAGCCTACCAAAAGCCTCCAAAGTCAACAAAAGTGACTAAAGTTGATGAAAATTAATGTAAAAATCAATTAACAGAGTTAAGATATTAGATATCTTCTCCATTAGGCCTCCCAAAGGCCGAGAAGCATTTACTCTATATTAATTGAACAAATAACCCTTTCTTTCACTCCACCTCCTCAATTCATCTATAAATATCATATGAGGAGTTCATTTTTGGTTGAATACTTGTTGAATATAAATAGCTGTTGAAGTTGTTGAAGCTCTGTTAGTAATTGAAGAAAGATGGGTTGAGAAGAGGAGTTCGAAGTTATAAAGACCTACTGGACTTTAATATTGTAACTGGTTTGAATATCAAATATACAAGTTGATTTATGGGATCCCGGTCTATGTAAATGGTGATGTTTTTCTTATTGTAATTTTTGTTTTTCTTATGTTTTCATACTGTCCACTTTCTCTGATAAAGAACAGGAAATATAGATTAGGATTTACTTCAAAGTAACCTATTTCTCACTGATAAGCTTTATCTTTATGTTTTCTGCTAATTGTGTATTTGAGGATAATTCAATAGAGTATAACCAGTGAAGTGTTGCTAAGCCCATGTTTCCTAAGTACATCTTGAGATATTGTCTTTAAAGTTCTTGAAAAGTATGCTAATTAAACTTGAATGACAGAATTTTATGGTTAGCCCTGTCCTCTAGTATATCTCCAACAGTTGCTTTGAAAAGTTCCCTTAAGAATATGCCAAAAGTAGGCTAGGTTCAAAGTCCTTACTTGATGTTAGGCTATTCTTTGTTTATATTAAATGTTTTCTTTTGAGATTATGCTGAAAGCAGGATAAGTTCAAAGTCCTTACTTGATCTTAAGCTGCCCTTTGTTTTCTTATATGTTTTCTTCTTTCACCACACTTCTTAATGTTCCATCCCACAAAAATCAACTTAAAGAGATCATTTGACATAGATGACTTGCCCCATGGACCACTCTTGAAACTTGTTTTCCAATTAAATCCTTTTGTGACTCCATAGCCCAATGGATTGATACCGTCTCTTACCTATCCTATCAGCTGAACCATTCTTTCAACTCACTCACACCTTCACCCTTCAAAAGACTTCATTCATTTTGATGATATCCTACCCAACCAAAATAAACAAAACCCTTGTACTTCATAACTAGCCTAATATCATATCATAAGCTTTAAATATATATCCTTTGAAAACACTTAAAATAGAGAGATCCCTCTCTGAATCCAGGAGGGCTAGATCCTATGATTCCAAAGTGGTTCTGATGTAGGCCCTGTAGCATTTTTTCTTGCTAATCTTGAAAACTATGGGAGTCCTAACAGTCACCAAAGCCAATGGTTCCAAAAATTCTCCAGTATATCGTAAAGATGGTGATTTCTCTTGTCTTATGCTCGAGGAGGATGAGAATTTCCTGCAAAAAACAGAGATTTTTCCTCTACTACAGAAGAATCCTATGATGAGAGAGGAAAACAAGATATGGACCTTTCAGTTCTATGGACCTAACTCACGAGAATGGAATGGGGCTCGAGTACTCTTGATACCACTAGAAGGATGCTTAGTGCCCCTTTCCTTTAAGCTAGAATTTGAAGCCAAAAATAATGTGGTTGAATATGAAGCACTGCCACTGGGGTTGCAGACAATGTGCAATATGAACATACAAGACCTCAAGGTGTTTGGATATTCATAGCTTGTAGTGCGACAAGTCAGGAACCAATGCCAAACTAAACACCTACGGCTCAGAGCCTACAGGAACGAGGTATGGGATTTATTTGTGAACTTCTTTTTGGCATTTAATATTCAATTCATGGAAAGGGATCAGAACAAAATGGAAGACTCACTAGATATGGCTACTAATAATTTACGCCTCCCATAGAATCCTTTGCTCAGATATGAGGTTGAAGTGGGATACCGTCCTTCCATTTCGAAAAACATAAAGCATTGGCAAGTCTTTCAAGACAAAGAGTAGGTCCAACATTTCACGGAAATAGTAGGCAAATTTTCAAATATGGTGATCGATTTAGTCCCTGAGGATGACAGTGAAGAGCCAAAAACCAGGTGGGAAGAGACACTGGATGGACATTGTGTTATGCAATTAAAGGGAAATGTCATCCCCATGGGGCTCGTGCCATTGGAGAGATTGTTTGACAAGTATGATGTGTCAGTAAATCCCAGCAAAATGACCCTCGATGAGCCTGTCAAGGATCTAAATATCGGGACAGAAGAATATCCGAAGATAGTTAAGCTGTCAAAAAGGGTTCTTGAAGAATACCAAGGTCAGTATCTTAGTCTATTCCAATCATATAAATACATCTTCGCCTGGTCATACCAGGATATTAGGACCTTTGAAGAATACATTATACAACAAAAAATACCTCTGAAAGAAGATGCGAAGCCTCATAAGTAGAAGCTGAGACAGATCAACCCCCTTATCTTCCCAACCATTGAGAAGGAAATAAAGAAGTTGTTGGAGGCCAAGATCATTGTCCCTTCAAGATGCTCCAAATGGGTGGTGAACCTGGTGCCTATAAGAAAGAAGAATGGCGAAATCAGACTTTTTGTGGACATCTGCAATATGAACATAGCCACACTCAAGAATAACTATCCCCTTCCAAAGATGGACCACATCTTGCAAAAGGTGGTGGGATCCTCCCGCATGTCCATGATGGATGGATTCTCAGGATATAATTAGGTGGAAGTGCTCCCCAAAGACCAAAATAGGAAAAAATTCACCACGCCTTGGGGGACATTCATGTACGCCTGAATGCCCTTTGGCCTGATAAATGTCGGTGTTACATTCGAGCGTGGGATGGACATTACTTTCATAGGAGAGTAAGAGAAGTTTGTGGTGATTTACCTGGACGACATCACCATCTTTTCAAAGAGTAACGTTGAACACATAGAGCACCTCTGATGAACCTTTAAAAAATGCCACAGGTATGGCCTGTCTCTAAATCATCAAAAATCCATGTTTTCCTTGGAGGAAGGAAAGTTGTTGGGGCACATAGTAACTAAGGAGAGAGTGAAGATCGACCCGAAGTGGGTAGAGGTGATAGATGGCATTCCCATACCAAGAAACAAAAATAAGGTACATGTGTTCTTGGGAAGAATAAATTTCCTCAGAAGGTTCATTCCCAACTATGTCGAGATTGTCTGAAACATCACTGGGATGTTGAAGAAGAATAATGAAGTTAGATGGACCCCTGAATCCAAGGACTCCACCAATAAGATCAAACAGGCCTTTGCAGAAGCTCTAGTGTTGGCTAATTCAAATTATGGGAAGCTATTCATGATTTTCTCTTTCTCCTCTCCTCAAACTATAGCTGCAGTATTGTTACAGAAAAATGTTGAAGGGCATGAGTAGCCCATTGCGTTCTTCAGCCAAGTCCTGCGAGACGCCGAGCTGAAATATGATATCCTAGAGAAGAAGGCTTATGCCTTGGTCAAATCTCTAAAGTCATTTCAGGTGTATGTGTTACATTCTACTATAAGTGCCTATGTTCCCACAGCAGTAGTGAAGGATATCACAGTACAGGGAAATGGGCTAGCTGAATCATCTAACAAGACACTGGTGAGGATTTTGAAGAATACCATTAATGAAAATCAAAATAACTTGGATTCTTAGCTCAAGTTCTCACTCTAGGAAAATTACATCACCACTAAAAGATCCACAGGAAAGTCCCCTTATGAGCTGGTGTATGGCAGAGCCGCGATCTTCTATAATATCCCCAAAATGGGAAAGCACAACAAAGCCTACTGGAATAATGCTCTCTTCACAAATTGTTGCACTGAAATGAGTTTGCAGCTCCTGGATCCCTTATATTAGTGGATATAATGTCTAAATCCAAAAGGAGAGCAAAAAAAAATCAAACTAGGTGAGGTAAAAAGACCTCCCTTCACCTAGTATGGCTGAAAAACAGCCAAAGAATGGGGCTGCAATCATGCACAACAATATTGCTTCAGAAATAACATAGTTCCACTGATATAAAGCAAGAGATCAATATGGAGACTCCATAATTACATGTACATCATTAAAATAGTGTTAAGTCCCTATATTAATAGTGTATTCCCTTATTATGTTAGTGTAGCCTCCCTTATTGTTATTGTTGTACCCCTATAACCCCCATATTGTTATTATTGTGCCCTTACATTATTATTGTTAGGTCGGCTAGGATTACATTGTCGCCCCACTAGGATTTTATTGTGGCCCCATGGACTCCTATATATAGAAGGAGGTTTTGGTCATTTGTATCACCCAAGAATTTTTCATTCATGTAATTTATTGGAGGTTGCCCCCTTGAAGTGGCTTATTTCTAAGGCGTTGATATCTCTTTTCTTCTATTTTTGGAGCTGGTTTCACAACATTTGGTATCAAAGCGTTGAGATTCTAGGGTTTCATTGCTCCAAAGAGGTCATCGTGGCATTTGCGCTATAACTTTTTTCTACGAAGACTCAGAATCTGAAATTTTTAGAGTGCGAAGCCAAGATCCTGAGGAAAATCGTCGCAAAATTTCAGAGCTTGGTTCGCAATATTTTCGGAGATATGATCTGTGCAATTTAGGTCATTTTATAGGTTCCTGAATTTAATCGTGGTATTTTCGTAATAACATTTTTTATATGAAGGTTCAGAAGCTGAAATTTTTAGAGTGCGAAGCCAAAGCCCTGAAGAATAGGGTCACAAAATTTTAGATATGGGTTCACAATATTTTTGGAGATATGATCTATGGAATTTAGGGCCTTTTCAGGCTTCTGAATTTCATCTCAAAGAGGTGAGCGTGGGAAAATCTTCATAGCTCTCTCTCTGAGCATCGGATTGGAATGTTGTAAATAGTGTACGCAATCACATGGAATGTACTTTTCCGTCTATCAATTTCAGAGCCAAAGGAGGAAGTAGTGATACGTGGAAAGTCATACAAGTTCGCTCTACTGAGCAATTCCAAAATTCGGTCATTGTGGGAGATTGGACATAACTTTGTCTTGAAGAATCCAAATAATCACACTTGTGGCATTTTAGGGAAGATTTAGAGGGATACTACAGGGATGAATTCAACTATTTAGGATTTGAAAGTACATATATAATTCAATTTCAATATCGAGCTTCTCAAAAGCAAGAAAAATGTGTGTATTTGGTTTTTAAAATTGCATAACGTTAGCTTGAAAAAGCAACTTGAAGTGATTCCAAGGGAATATTTTATAATTTTTATCAGTATTCGATTCTATAATGCCTCCAAAAACTAATTCCATACCCATTAAGCCCTCAAAAAGCTATAATAGGATGCATGAAGAGGAAGAATTGTGGTATGAGATATCAAAATTACAATACGAAGTGCAACAAATTTCAATCTTACGAAGAGCAACCGAAGATGACATAGATGGTTTAAAAGAAGAAATGAAGGCTAAGTTGGATGGTTTGAAGGATCAAATAATAGCTAATATGGATGATAAATTAGTGGAAGATCACATTGAGCATCAACAACAAGTTCTCCAACTCTCAAAGGATAACCTAACTTTGGTACAGAATCTAATGAAACAGCAGGAAGATCAACATCACATCGAAATAATTTCTGAAGCAGTCACAGAAACAAGAACTCAACAAGTAAGATCAATTTTCAGAGTATCTCAGCAAGTGGAAGAACTTTCCTGTAGAATATTCCACATGGGAGGATGACAGTTTTATACAAAAGCATCAAGAAATAATCAAGCGTTGAGGACAACACTTGTTTGAAGGAGAGGGGCATGTTAATTCCCTATATTAATAGTGTAGTCCCTTATTATGTTAGTGTAGCCCCACTTATTGTTATTGTTGTGCCCCTGTAACCCCCATATTGTTATTATTGTGCCCTTACATTATTATTGTTAGGTAGGCTAGGATTACATTGTGGCCCCATTAGGATTATATTGTGGCCCCATGGACTCCTATAAATACAAGGAGGTTTTGGTCATTTATATCATCCAAGAATTGTTCATTCATGTAATGTATTGGAGGTTTCCTCCTAGAAGTGGCTTATTTCTAAGGTGTTGATATATCTTTTATTCTATTTTTGGAGCTGTTTTCGCAACAAACAGATCTATAATGTGGCCCAGACAATGTACAAGAGAAAAATAGAAGATTTACATGAAGAAACCCTCAATATTGAGGTGCTGCAACAACATAATGAGACTGCAAAGCTTGAAAACGTTATTTTATGGGCTGAAATAGTTGTATATTACATTTCAGATCTAGAACAGATCTGTGTACAAAATATTAGATCTATATCAGATCTGTACACTAGATGAGTTCCTCTACAGATTCCCCTTGGGGTTTTGAGCAAACCATGAGAGTACACGAGTAGATATGAGATCTATAATTACATAACTGCAGCAATATTCAGGAATTTTGTAGTAAATTCAATCATAATTAAATCAGATCAGAATGGTACATGGATGTGATATCTAATCCATGGATCACCACAGTGAACGGGAGAATCCTATTACCAGAGATCTCTCCTCCAAAATGTAGTCAATTACCTTGAAACTGAATACTTGCAAATAATGCAGTTATGGAAGGAAAACTATGTTGTATCCTCTAGAACTGGTTTGGCTTGATGCCAAGATCTGAAAATGTAGCTCCAAAGATACAGAATCCTCTTGCCATTGGGATAGAAGACTTCCCCACTGAAAAGAACCTCTAGATTTTCCTAGATCTGAGTAGATATAGCTTCCACTTGCTACAACTTACAAAGACAACCAGATCCTCAACAGGATTTGAATTTTAGTTGGAAGATGGAGCTTGGCCAACTGTTGGATAGTGGACAAGATGTAACAAGACTCCTCCAAGAGCTCCTCAATGGAAGAGGTGGGATTCCCAACCGGGAACACCCTAGTGCTAAACAACACTATTCTTAGCCAAACAGCTAGACAATGAGGGATGTCTAAACAAAAAATACCTTCAGAAATATCAAATGATCAACCCCTCCTTGGTGTGCTCCTCTTTCTTTTATAATGTGGAAATCTTGTTAAACCCTAAACCATCTTGATCAATTAGCTTCATTCACAGGAGTGGCCTCAAACATGAACTGCGTTGTGCCTCTTGGAGATACATTGCATCTAGACATCGTTGTGATTTGGTCCTGTTGACCCAGTAAATTTATCCAACCTCTTTCCCTCTTAAGTGTATTTATGAAAATAGCTCAGATTTAGCTTTGCTCACATTGAGCATTGATTTATTTTGTTGTTTATGAGTTTTATTGATCCTCCTTCACAATTTTATTCATGAGACAGAAAAGTAAAACAAAATTGTATATTCCCATTAGCTTGAATAATTGGGAATATTATAGTCCTCCCCTCCAAAATGTTGTTTGTCCTCAAGCAACTGATAGGGTGAGTGCTGCAACACTTCTCCTTCCCCATTGGTGACACCATCAACGATCCAACTTTCTGCATAAGTTGAGTGTTCACCAATCCAACCTTCCATGAGTTGTCCCTTCAAAGTCATCATGAGATGCACATAATCCATCCCACAAAGAGTCAATAATTCTACTAAAAAAAACATGGTTGAACCCCTGCTCTCCCTAAAATATGTAGAAAATTATACAAAGAGAGTCTCCATCCCATGTGATACACCCATGCCTCTTATTCTTCCTCCATACAAATCAAAAAATAGGACAAGCACATCATCCATGTATGGAAGCAAAATTACAATTACATAAAAAAAAAATTGAACAAGAGGAGGTGGGTCATAGTCCCACATATGGTACCAGCGCAGGGAATCTCCTACCTGCATCAGATAAAAATGTGGTAAGTGGTCTTCCCACCACTTACTTTTTTCCCATGTTATCTCACTATGGATGAAAGTGCGAGATAAGTTTGGTTCCTTAGGGAAGCACTCATCATGATAGAGAATCTCCCTTTGTCCATCAAGGGAGTGACCAAATTTAAAAATTTTAGTGGCCCACTGTTTGCCATGAGATTTACATGATACATCACTCCTACTTGGAGTCGTGGCCTGCATAAACATGGTGAAAGAATATGTATAATTAGAAAATAAAACTTGACTTACATAATCAAATTCCTCACCATCAATACCTTTCATACACATGGAGTTGTGCATGGATATTTATCCTCTTCCCAAAGAAGGAAGAGATGGCTGAAATAACCCCTTTAGGGAGTCATGTTGCTTCCCCATCTCCACATACTTCATGCATCTTTGAAAATGCTGATACAGTTCTTCTCTCAAGCCTTCCCAATCAAAGCTTTTCATGATGATGTTGTAGATCCTCATGGAGTACATGTGGTTGAAACCGAACTCTTTGTAAGCTCTTTGTAGTATCTTCTGCTTGAGCTTGGAGGCTCTAGACAAGAAGACTCTACCATGATGATAGATGACCTATTCTTGGACTAAATTGCCCTCTTCATGCAACTAGTCATCAAGTATCATACAAGTGTGTAGATATTTGGAATAATCCACTACAAGTCGGGATTTTGAATACAGATCTAGACTGTTCAACAATGACAATGCAGATGATGCATCAATAGAAATGTCTATCATGTTGCTGATCTCCTCCTTGACATCTCCTATGTCAAAGGTGTGTGTTGGAGGTCTGATCGTTCTATTTTTCTCCTCCCACAGCATAGATCCAGATATGAGAGTGGGTGGTGATGATAAGGGAACAAGATCTCCCTTCTTCTTGAGCTTACCCAAGCCTCCCAACGTTGTAGCTTTGTCTTATAATGATCCAATCCTTCTTGGATTCATGAGTGGAGCACCAAGATGTGATACACCATCTACCAAATCTGAATCAGTTGGTCTTCCAGGTGTTTTTCCACAAGACAGTGATGCCTCATGGCTCATCCTCACATGCTTGTCAAACGGGGTCAACATATCCTTACTTCCACTGTGTAAGTTCACCTATGATTTCTATGTGGAAGTCCCATGATAATGTGATGTAACTCTTAAATATTCAAGAGTGCTCTTGATTTGAACATTTGCTCCCTTCTCTTCTTCATGCACTAGTGGATCATCTCTTGCTATGACAGCATTGTGAACCCTTCTTTGTTTTGTCTTATTGTCTACTAGCATAGACACTTGCTGCTCATCCTCTTCATTCATAGGATCCTTGGGGCCTTCCTGCAAAGATACAATATCCCTCTTAGTGGAAGCAATGTCGTCATCTCCATCTCTCAATAGAAAGAGATCCTCTCCTGCTATCATAGCACTGGAGGAACCTTTCAGTTCTTCTTCTTTCTTCTCCTCATCAATGGAGTATGCCTCATAAATCAGAGATCCCTTTTATTGATCTCTCCTTGAGGAAAGTACACTCATGTCTTCTTCTTGAAAAGAATGTTCTTGCTGAAGTGGGGCCTTTGCCCTTGGAAAATCATGTTGCAGATATTTAACCCCTTCAACAATATTCAGAAATGGAGTAGGCTCCAAGTATTTCTCCAACTCATGCAAAGATTCATACTCCTTTGGCTTGATTTTCCTCCTCAAAGATGTTTCATCATGTACATCAAATATTTCCACTAGCCTCCTAGTAAACCTTGCATAAGAAGAAATGTTGACATTTTTCAAGGAGAATGACTCAAATAGCCACCAGGCATAGGCCTTCCCTTGAAGATGTAGCGCTGCTACCTTCATGGCTTCTTCTTCTAAGACTTGATGCAGCTGAAAATATGTGTCAAGCTTCCCTACCCAATATTGGGCTAAGCTCTTAGGTGATCCATCAAAAACAGGTAGAGAAAATCTACCAAAAGTGAGTTGCATGCACCCTCTCCTTCTATAGTTGTAGGATCTCCTTTCTTCTTTAAGCTGACAGAACTTTGGGAAGCTGATATTTTCTTTGAATCTCTTTGACTAAGATTCATACTCTTGGAGATATTCACCAATATTTTCCTCCTTTGGTGTTCCTTCTCCTCCTTCTTCTGTTGACAAGAAGGTGGGCATGTTACAGCGTTGTAGATCAAGTTGTGTGGCTGAATGCTCACACACATAATAAGAAGTACTGGGGCTCCCTTGATGTGAAAATATAATTTAGGGATCTTCATGTATTTCCCTCCTCATTCCCAATATTTCTTCCTTCAGCTCATGCATATCTTGAGAAAGAGTGTTAGAAAACTCTTCTCTTTTAATCCTTCCAGATAAAGGGGTTTCACCCTTCTTCTTTTTGTCCTCTGTGTAATACTTCCTCTGTATTTTTATTTGGTACCTCTCCTCTCTGTTAGTGAGAGGTTCTTCTCCTTCTGGAGACATATTTTCTCTGCAAGAAAATCACAGGCTGTGCCAAGACATATGCTCTGATACCTCTATAATACCCCCAAAATGGGATAGCACAAAAAAGCCTGCTGGAATAACGCTCTCTTCACAAATTGGTGCATTGAAATGTGCTTGTAGCTCCTGGATCCCTTAGATTAGTGGCTCTAATGTCTAAATCCAAAAGGATAAAAAAAAAAAGTCAAACTAGGTGAGGTAAACAGACCTCCCACCACCTAGTATGGCTGAAAAACACCCAAAGAATGGGGCTGCAGTCATGCACAACAATACTGCTTCAAAAATTATGCATTTCCACTAAGTTAAATCAAGAAATCAATATGGAGACTCCATAATTACATGTACATCAATAAAACAGATCTTTAATGTGGCCTAGACAATGTACAAGAGAAAAATAGAAGATTTACATGAAGAAACCCTCAAGATTGAGGTGCTGCAACAACATAATGAGACTACAAATCTTGACAGCGTTATTTTATGGGCTGAAGCAGCTGTATTTTACATTTCAGATCTATAACATATTTTTGTACAAAATATTAGATCTATATCAGATCTGTACACTAGATGAGTTCCTTTACATATTCCCCTTGGGGTTTTGAGCAAAACATGAGAGTACAAGAGTAGATATGAGATCTAGAATTACAGATCTACAACAATATTCAGGAATTCTGCAGTAAATAGAATCATAATTAAATCATATTAGAATGGTACATGTATGATATATCTAATCCAGAGATCACCACAATGAAAGGGAGAATCCTATCACCGGAGATCTCTCCTCCAAAATGTTGTCAAAACACCCTGCAACTAAATACTTGCAACTAACGTAGTAATGGAAGGAAAATTGTGATGTAGCCTCTAGCACTAATTTGGCTTGATGCCAAGATCTGAAAATGCAGCTCCAAAGATCCAGAATCCTCTTGCCAATGGGATAGAAGACTTCCCCACTGAAAAGGGCCTCTATATTTGCCTAGATCTAAGTAGATCTAGCTTCCACTTGTTTCAGCTTACAAAGACAACCAAATCCTCAATAGGATCTGAGTTGTAGTTGGAATATGGAGCTTGGCCAACTGTCGGATAGCGGACAATATGTAACAAGACTCCTCCAAGAGCTCCTCAATGGAAGAGGTGGGATTCCCGACCGGTAACACACTAGTGCTAAACAGCACTATTCTCAGCTAAGCATTTAGAGAATGAGGGATTTCTAAACAAAAAATACCTTCAGAAATATCAAATGATCAACCCCTCCTTCGTGTCCTCCTCTTTCCTTTATAATGTGGAAATATTGTCAAACCCTAAACCATATTTATGAATTAGCTTCATTCACATGAGTGGCCTCCAACATGAACTGCGTTGTGCCTCTAGGAGATACGTTGCATCTAGACAGCCTTGTGATTTGGTCCTATTGACCCAGTAAATTGATCCAGTCTCTTTCCCACTTATATATATATAAAATAGGCGAATCCCCATGATACATAGGAAAAATGGAAGGCGATTTTATTAATAATATAATATGTATATATAATTTTTTGGCGAATCTCTCACGAGATTATATTATCCTGTAAAATCATGGCGAATCACTACTACAAAATGGTGAATCGTTGTCTAGTGGAGTTCAGAGTGTTGGTTCCAATGAAGATATGGTAATTGAACCAGGAGTAGAAGGAAGAGAACCATCGAGACCAAGCATGGCACATGGTGACTCGTGAGGGAAGTAGTTCTCGTGTAGTTTGGAAAACACGTTCTTCTAGTTCTGCTAAGCGTAGTGTTGTTTTTCATGCTACTACTAGCATTGATATTGAGGTTGGAGAGGAGTTTGAGGAAGCATGGAAGGTAGCAGTGGTGGAGAATTACAAAGAGTACCCCATGATGGGCTCCATTTTTCCCTTTGGTATTTATGCCTGCAAGACCTTCTGTCCATTGAACCAACAATTAGCCGTTCAACCAACAATCAACTTGACCGAGTTGATTAGGTACGAGTCAACTTAGACTAATCTTCAAAACTATGCTTTGCACTATCCCATTGTTAGTATGAATTCTTCGTCGAAGTGTACGAAAAAGAACCACTTTAGCTACGCATAACTAATAGCCCTAACAACAATAATGGCCGCAAAACATCTTCAGATCTGCAATTAGTAGTTAAAGTGCTGCAACAAACAGATCTATAAATGGAAAGACATTAAGCAGTAAAGTAAAGAGTTTGCTCCATGCATCCAACAGACAAGACAAGAACACGATTTTTTTGAATGAATTTTTATATTACAGGGCACCTGGGAGGAAACAAGAAGGTGTATCCAGATCTCCTCAATGGGATGGGTTCTTTGTAGTCCTCGGCACTTCAGATCTAAGCTTTCTCTCTCTTGTAGATGTAGAAAACCCAATGTAGAAGGTAGAGCTCAATGGGAGCAAAATGGCAGAAAATGAGACCAAGTGTATAGATCCAAAGTGATCTAGTATGCAACAAAAGGTGAAGAATGATGGGGAAAACCCTCCTATTTATAACAAAATATTGGGTCCTTCTAGATCTTGGTGCATGATTAAAATAATGTTAATCACATCTAGATCCACCTCTATGGAATATTTTATTATTATTTGTTGGAGGGAAAGGGTGTTTGACTTGGGTCAAATCCCTCGATTAGTGAAAAATAAATAAATAAATGATTTATTTATCTTTTTAAGGAAGTGGTTGGGATATAATCAAATAAATAATGATTTAGTTGATTAATGGTGGTTGATTTGGTCATATTTAACAAGGAATATTATTTAAATAATTATTCCTAGAAAATAATAAGATAACTATGGGTTTATCTCATTAATTTCTTTGCTTTTGGGTTAAACATGACTGGGAATAATAATTAAATTATGGTTTAATTAATTATTCCTTTTGGGGTTTCCTAATTAACATAGTGAAAGCAGTTTTACTTGGGGTAAAACTGGTCTTACATGGTGTATTTGGGTCCATCTAATGATGAAGAGTTAGATGACCAAAAAATGGTGTAACAGATTGCCCCCCAGCGTGCGAGTGTCAGGAGCAAATCGTATGACCGAAGTACGTTGTAAGAAGACAATCACTAGACAACAAAAGGGTATGTCAGAGAGAGAAATATGAGGTAGATAGTGTGCTGAAGGACTAGACCCCGAGGAGACGAGACTCGCAGGTGCAACAAGTCTCTGTTATGAGAGGGTACCTGTGCTGAAGGCGGCGGGGGAGGCATACCTATGCCCGCCGTGACAAAGTACAAAAGAATAGTGTGTCCAGTGAACAAGGGACCGAACCATGGAGTACAGCTGGCATAATCAAGAGCCAGATAAAAATACAATGAATAGTCTCACATACATGCTGTGCCTGGGATAACAGCCAGGACTAGTACAATATCATCTGAGTACATGAGATAAATACAACCCAAATGCCCCCTGTAAATGGGGAAGGGCTCACAAAATCTGACTGATACATGCAAATCATAGAGGTGCCGCAAGTGGCTAAGGCCAACATCATCAAAATCTGGAGCGGCATCAAAGGCTGCAATGAAGAGGTCATCCGGGCATGTGGGGGGCTACCTGCAGGGCCACCCCCTCATGAGGGCCGAGACATCTCACACACGCCCGGGAATCATCACGAGCTGCTGCTGGGTCACTGGACTGTCCAGTATACGAATCTCGGTCATGCTGAAAGGAGCTGGAGAAGCAATCAAGTCAAAGGGAGGTAAGAAATCCCCCTGCCTGATCCGAGGCACCGAACAAAAGTGGAAGCTGGAACCAAGGTACACCGCCCTCTAGACCTTGCTTCTGGAATAAGTGTGTTGAGGTCGACAGAAGGAGGCCTGCCTTAGGTGAGGCAATGAGAGATCCTCCACTAAGGCACGAGAGAATAGCAATAGAGCGACGGACAGACTGACACTAATGATGATGGCGGAAATGGGAAGGGTGGAGTGGCGAATGGACGACTTCCCTTGTTAGAGCATAAAGGGCATGAATGACATGGCAGCGACTGACACAATATCGAAAGGGACAGGGGACAGTGGGGCTGAAGGTCATGAGATGCGACACAAGAGAGGAACCAAGCAAAAAGAATGGAGGGCTATAGTAGGGTGTGAAAGGATGCAGGATAGACTCCATGAATGCAATGATGACTCAACTCGGATGCTCTAAGCAAGGGCGACTAGATAGTGCTGCCACACAATAAAGGCCCCAATGGGGGGTCATAGAAGCATGAGTACAAGGTGGTTACTCATGACGAAAATCAACACGAACATGGACAAGTAAGGGGGCGATATGGTGCCCCAAGTACAAGTGTCGTAAGTGAGGAAATTCGATTTTAAGGAGCGGTGAAGTGATCCTTCGTGGAAAAATGTGTCCGGGTGAAGTATCAAATCACCAAAAAATAAGGAAAACCCATTTGAGAGCTTGGTGAGATCTATCCAGCGGTGCTGACGGTTCGTCGAACGGGGCTACGGTGTGGTCGCAGCAGTCGAAAGAAGAAACAGGGGTTCTCTTTTAATGAGGCCGTTTTCCCTCCAAAATCATTCATTTGCTATTGTTGCTGTGGTGAATGTGGAGAGGAGAGAAGGCCCTAAATCTTGCGGCGAACGTAGCGGACAAACCGACCGTTGGATTCGAGATCTGCCAGTTGGAGGTAAGAGGCCTAACCTAGCTCTTGCATTTTGATGGATTAGATTTGCAGTTTAGGGCCCAACACCCCAGAAACAGCCCCTCCCTCCTCTCTACGGCCGGGTCGCACCTTTTGGGGCAAAAGGTGCGACCCAGGACGCAGGTTTTGGGGCAAAAGGTGCGACCTGGTCCAGAAATGGGCAGAAAGCTGCGACCTGGGAGGGGAGGGGAGCTTGATGTTGTTTGATGGCTGGGAGTTGGGTTTTTGTGTGTGGTTATGGGTTGCCCGATCTGTACCCTGACAAAAAGAATGTGTTTTTGCAGGTATGGCAGAGTTACGAGTCAACTGGAGAGAGAGGGATCTGGGAACACTTCGGGCAGAGATCCAGGCGGATCAGGGCGTCCGTCGTGTATTGGCCAGATTTGGGGTTCCCAAGTTTGTGGAGAACCCGTTGATGAGAGCAGGGGAATCATTACTGGCCCGGATTATCAGTTACTGGGATCCAGATCAGGAGATCTTTGTAGTGCAGGGGCACGGGATCGAACTGACGGTCCAGGATGTGTATTTCCTGACCGGCCTCCCACCATTGGGGATAGTGGGAGACACGCAGCCAGTGTTGCCGCGGGGGCGGCATATCATGGAGTTTGTGGAACGCCATTGTCGACCGGGGTTCCAAGTCAAGGGGACTTGGATATCGATCGAGGATCTAGAGAGGCTAGAAACCCGTGCAGTGGCCGCAGCTGTGCTGCGAATCCTGGGCACCCAGGCGTTCCATCACATCACCGGTGGGCAGATGATGATAGTGGAGAGTGTGTTGAGTGGGACCTACTTTGGGTGGGCCCAAATGATGTTGGTGTCGCTGAAGCGACAGTTGTCGCTATGCAGGCGGCAGGTGAATCATGATTGCTCATATGGGACTTTGTTGTGCGCCTTCTTCTTTGAGAAGATCCCGACCTTGAGGCCTCGCGTGCAGCTTCCAGATGGGGGCCCGAGAGAGCCCAGGATGCGTCGTTGGGGACGACTACTCTGCAAAGGAGGAGGAGGGGCGGTCGGGCGAACATTTCGACCGGAGTTTTTTGCCCATTGGGATCGGATGCCGTTGTACATAGACGACTACCCTTATAGTGGGATGAGCTACTGTGGGGATCCGGATCTGCCACTTCCGCCTGGTCGAGTCTGGGGGCCCGATGGTAAGTGACAAATTGCTATTCTTATATGGGCATGTTTGAAGTTGTTTGAATAGTAAATAATGATACTGATTCATGGACTTTTGGTATGCAGATATAGCACCGGTGAAACCGGCCGGATACATGGGACGACCGGCAGCGTTTGGAGCTACGGGTCCGAGTGGATCGAGGGCAGCGCAAAATGATGGTGCGGCTGCCCTACTGGAGGACATCCGCCGTAGATGTGAGCAGCTGTTGACCGGAGTATCAGAGCGCGGGTGGCAGGATTTAGACGACCAGTACATAGAGCCATGTGTTGGTCTCCCCTCAGAGTGGCGAGGTATCATGCGGCGCATGGCGATGGCCGGTCAAACTATGCGTGATCTACATGCTGCAGGGGCAGAGCCATTGGCCCGGGAGCCTCCAGATAGTGATTAGGGACATATGGTGCCCCCTTTGATGTATGTAGGGGCAGGGGGTGCTTCCTATAGTGTAGGGAGGGGCATATGGTGCCCTCAGTTTTTGTTTTTGGTTTGTAACATGCCATGGGCATGTCGGATGTATATGTGTGGGGGGGCGTATGGTGCCCCCAGTTTTTGGAACATGTTATGGGCATGTCGTATGTATCAGAGTAAATGGACTCATCAATATATGGTTTGCGACACATATTATGGATATGCATCGTCTTTTGATGGTTGATTTAATGTTATTGTCTTGTATGAATTGTGTGTGATAAATGCCAATCTAGGACATGGTTTGCAATACTATCTACGTAGTGATTCTGGTCTCTGGGTACATGGTTGAAAGTGATGGTTTCAAACGCACGTATTAAGACTTTCACTCGTAAGTAGCGTCGAAACAGCACAGGGTTATGCACACGATAAACACCATTTAGTTGCATGACAAGAAGCAAGGAATCCAAGCGAACGTGCAGTTGGCGAATGCGATGCAGCAAAGCATCAGCTAGTAGGCCACGCACTGCATCGTATTCGGCCTGATTGTTGGTGGCAGAACCAATGCATACCCCGTTAGACATAACGAGGTCATGCAAGGGGGTGAAGATGGCCCACCCTGCCGAGGCAAGATTCCTGGAGTAGCGACTTGCACCATCGGCGTAACCGATAAAGGATGTGGACGGGGGGATGCGCAAGGTGGTGTGACAAGACAATACATGAGGGGATGAAAGGAAAGGACGGCAGCGTGAGGGGGCAGAAGTCATCAAGCGGAAATGGCGGGGGGAAAGGGCAGGATGAGCAAAACTCAAACAAGGTGATGTATGAGGGCTATCGGAAGCATGGCGAGGACTCGGGCCGCGAAGGTCAACAGAGACACCAGTGGAGTGATCTCGAGTATCAAGGGACACAATGGGGGAGGCGGCAGACGGGCTAGGTGCCAAGTGTCGTGCAGAGGAGGACAGGTAAAGAATGGTGACTGTAGACTCCGTCATCTGGACATCAGGGGGGGGAATATGGATGGGACCAGTGGAATCCTCAGGCTGGGCTGCAGCATACTGCGCGAGAATGGGAGAGGCGGATTGATTTTGTTCAACCTCATACTCGCGGATTACCTCAAGGGAGTCACGGTAATGCGTCAGGTGAGGACAATGAGGGGAGTAGTGGCCATGGACACCGCACAAAGCACAAGGCTTGTTGGTGCGGAGAGTCTTGGGGTTCTTGGAGACGGTCGAAGCAGGAGTGGGAGTTTCAGGGACCGTAGTGTCGGGGAACGCGACTTTTACCATGGGGCGAATACGGGGTACCTCGGGACAAGCATGAGTGGCATGACCGATGACATCACATAAGGCACAAGGCTTCGAGGGTGGGGGAGGAGCCGAGGTGGTTGTGGTGGTTTGGTCTTTGGTTGCCCCCCTGTGGGCTTTTCCTTTCTTCCCGGGAGCCGACTCAGCAGGATAAGGGTCCTGTGGAGGTGCTGGGGGCACGTTAGCTATGGAGGAAGCGAGGGGGACCGGTTGAACCGGTGTCAAAGCCATGTAAGGTTTGGGGTGACCAGGGGGGGTGGCGGCTGGAGGGTCAAGGTACCAAACCGGAATACCCAAGGTCAAATTAGGGAGAGAAAGGGTGGCCATGACGGGGACGGAATATACTCCGGGAGGGGGAGCCAAGAAGGGGATCTGTCCAGCAGGGTAATGACCAGGAGGAACGGCTTCAAGATGGTTAAGTCCAGAAGGGACCGATCCTGGAGGATAAAGAGGTGCGGGGGTGGCAGCTATAGGGGGAGGGCCAGAAAGGGGAGGTCCGGCTGGCTGAGACGGATGGCTAGGAGCGGGTTGCGGAGGGCGGGGAGGAGGGTTCGGGCTAGCTGAGGCAGGCCGTTTATGGGCAGCCTGAGATGATTGCATCATGCAAACATTCGACAAGCTGGGATCAGTAACGGGAGGGGGAGGAAGGTGAGGAAAAGTACCAAGCAAGGTGGAATCTTTATAAACGCCGGGGAAGACACTGGTCAAGGAATCGACAGTTTGCTTGTTGGCTACAGAAGAGATGGTCGTCTCGGAGGAGGACTGAGACGATGACTCATGATACGATAGCTGGTCAATGGTGACTATCTTCCCGTTATGTGGAAAAGACATCTTACGGAAGACCGCGGATGGGACAGCAGACATGGCATAGGTGTAGCTTTGCCCCAATAGGATGTTGTAGTCTAGAGGGGCGTCAATGACTTCTACATCAACGCAAACAGTCTTACCGGCGAGGGTGATGGGACAGTTACGAAACAGGCCAATAGGCTGGGAGGCATGACCATCCCACGCTCGAAGGGTGATCGTGGAAGGGGCCAACTCAGGGGATCCGAGTTGCTTCCAAACTGAAGCGGACATCACACAGGTGGACGCCCCCTCATCAATTATACACGGGGATACAGTGGCGTTCCGGATTTTGACTGGGATTTGGAAAGCAACAGAAGGAGGAAGAGGAGGGTGGTCCGATTGAGTGGCGTCGAAAACAATCATTTGGTCATCAGCAGGATCAACAGCGCCCACGGCAGATAGTAGAGCCTTCCGTTGAGAAGGGCACGACTGGAGGAGTTCCAGGGTGGAAATGGCAGCAGGGGATTGTGCCAAATCATCTACTATACTGTACGATTGAGCGGCTCGACCAGAAGCAGCATTTCGGCGTAATGGACCCTTTGGGATCTTTGGGTGAACCTCAACTTTGGGTTGAGGGATGTGTAAGGGGCCACTGGATGTCGAAAGAGGCTCTGTAGAACCTGAAGATGGGGGCTCGGGAGCAGACTGAGCAGGGGGCTTGGTGTACTGGCGAGACCGAGTTTGAAGGTGAAGGCCGACGGAAGGGGACGGATCGGAGTGCATCATGAGGATCTGGTAGTCAGAGGAACCAGAAATGGACGAGGGTGTGGCGGCATGGCTGTCAGGGGGGTGGGTAGCCACGAATCCCTGTTGAGGGAAAGGATCAGTGAACACAGCTGGCTGGGTAGTGGCCACATGAGGAGGAGCGTCAGGGGAGGTGTGCTGTCCGCGCAATGTGGCTTGAGACTCCCACATCTGTCGCATCTGGGGTAAGAGAGGGCAATCGTGAGTGTAGTGACCGTAAACACCGCAACACGAACAGGGCTTGTTTGTGCGAAGCGGCCTGTCCGGCCTGGGCGGAATGCCCCGAGGCTGGTTGCTAGTGTTAGGGTCCTGACCAGAATTGGGTCCTCGGTTACCAGGGGCAGATGGGTTCTGGTTGCCTCTCCGCCTTCTTTGGGAAGGGGGATTAAACGCACCCTGCTGCGCAAATACTTGCCCTGGAGGGGGTTGTAAGGGTTGTTGCAGGTGGTGAGGAGGCAAGGGAGGAGGAAACGCATATGCTGGGGGAGCTGGCGCACCAGGCTGCGGATAAAAGTAAGGGTTGGGTTGGGCAGCATTGAGGTAAGCAGGAGGTTGGGCAAAAGGAGGAGGCATGCCGTATCCCGGATACATGTTGCTCTGGAAAGGAAGAAAGGAGGTGGGCTTCGGCCCCTCCTCGAGAGGCCGGGCGGCGAGAGGATGAGCAAGAGGGTGGGCAGAGATCCGGGAACAATACCGTCTGCGATGAGATCCCTCGGGCGTTAGCGCCACCGGCCGGGGGGTCGTGAAGAACGGTATAAACATAACCGGGACATAGATCAGGTCATATTTTAAAGCTATTTGGAGGGCGGCTTCTTCAGATTGAGGAAAAATGAGAGGCGAGACTCCGCCGATGGGAGACTCGGAGGGTGCATGAAACTTAACCCATGTAAACCCGACCAAACTCAGGGGCTCGACATGCTCCGTTCTCTCGCCATTAGCGAACATGGGCAAAGGCGGTTCGAGAGGATTGCTTAAATGAAGTCAAGAGCTCCGTACCAGTGTCGTATCGGAGAGGGAGCTGGAAGTACGACAAGAAGGGTTGGGCAAGAGTCTCGAACGTGGTATGGGAGGAAGTGGCCTGTTCGACATACCATTTAGAAGCTTCGCCGGTAAGTGTGCGTTGGAACAAACGAAGACCGATGGAGTCATCGGTAATGGAGTTGGAGGAACACCACATGTGGAAAGACCGGACGTGATTGCGAATGTCTTTACTATACCTCGAACAAATGTTATATCGTAGAGGGGTAACTTGGTGGGGTATAGTGGGCCGTGTAGCATTGTGGTGAATGGGCCGTTAATCAACTCGATGGAAATCGGGAGCTGCTGGTGGCCTCGCAATGGCGATAAAGACAAAGGCTCTGAGTAGTGGTTGTGACGGTTCCGCTAGAAGTAGGGCCGGTATTGGGGCCACTAGCATTAGGCCCTGATCCAAACATGGTGAAGGTAAAAGGGGGAGAACCGGGAGGAGAAGGGGGACCTGAGGAATCAGGAGAGGAGTCGGAGTGCGGACTCGAAGGTGGACCGGCTCGACGACGACGGTGCGGAGCAGGTCGATCAACCGGGAACTGAGGATGAAGGCCAAGAAGTCTCCGGGAAAGGCGCCTTGGGGGCGCAATGATGACAGGAAGAAGGAAACCGACAAGGGCAGAAAGGGGCAAAATCAAGAAGGTCAAGGGAAGATAAGTTGCAGTGACGATTGATTTTAGAGTCTTTGCCAGGCGGTGTAAACCAGGCGCTTCTTCACTTAAGGTCAGTGTGTGGTGTGCGTTAATTTTAATTTTTAAACCCTTTCCGTTGTTGAGAGCAAAAAAGTGTGCAACGTAGCTGAAAATAAAGCTACAGAGAACAGAATAAAAATGCTGAAATAACAGAAAAATAACAGCTACATATGCATCTATCAAACCCAAGAAAGTGGGTCTCTCAAAACTATGCTGAAAAGAAAGGGAAAAACTATGGAAACACACACAAACGAAGCTCAACAGATCTAGGGTCAAAGGGGACAGAGATCCGGAGGATAAAGCCGCAGATAAGGGGTGCAGATCACAGCCAAGAGACAGGGGCAAGGTGGCTGGAAAAAAAGGGAAATCAGCAAAAAGCCGGGAGGGGCAAGGCAGAGGCCTTTAGGGGAGGTCCAAACAAAACGACAAAAGGTGATTTGAAAGGAAAAGAGGCTGATTTCGATGGATCTGGAAGTGAGGTCACAGATCTGGAAAAAGAAAGGGCTGAAGCTCTGAAACCGACGGCTGAAACAGCTGAAACTCTTCCACAAAAAGTGGAGGGTACTAAAGCCCTAAGGGGCTGGGTTCCCACTTAGATGAGTAAAACAGATCAGATCTTGGTCAAGGCGGGCTGAGACAGAGGCTGGAAAACCCTGGCAGAGGCTGCAGCAGAACCCAGAAAAATTACAGAACAAATGCTGGAAAAAAGGCAGGTCGCAGGTTCTGACCTGATTTTGGTTGAGGTCGCAGGTTACAGGCTGAAAAGTGCGTCCAGGTCGCAGGTTTTGGGCCAAAAGGTGCGACCCCCCCGTTCCGGCTGTTTCGGCGGCAGATTTTCTGAAAAATTGCCGTCTCAGGTGCGGCTGGTGTCGCTTACCTGCGCAATAGGGCCAGAAACACACGGAAGTTAGAAATTTTAGGTTTTTAGGTTTTTATGTGAGAAAAATGACATGAAAAGAGAAAAACTAAGCAGCTAAAAAAGAAGCCCTAGGGCCTGAAGTAGCTGGATATGCAGGAATAGGAAAAACGACAGCGGTCGTAATTTAAAACCCGTGTGGAGTCGCCATTTGTTAGTATGAATTCTTTGTCTAAGCGTACGAAAAAGAACCACTTTAGCTACGCATAACTAATAGCCCTAACAACAATAATGGCTGCAAAACATCTTCAGATCTGCAATTAGTAGTTAAAGTGCTGCAACAAACAGGTCTATAAATGGAAAGATATTAAGCAGTGAAGTAAAGAGTTTGCTCCATGCATCCAACAGACAAGACAAGAACACGATTTTTGAATGAATTTTTATATTACAGGGCACCCGGGAGGAAACAAGAAGGTGTATCCAGATCTCCTCAATGGGATGGGTTCTTTGTAGTCCTCAGCACTTCAGATCTAAGCTTTCTCTCTCTTGTAGATGTAGAAAACCCAATGTAGAAAGTAGAGCTCAATGGGAGCAACAATGGCAGAAAATGAGACCGAGTGTATAGATCCAGAGTGATCTAGTATGCAACAAAAGGTGAAGAATGATGGGGAAATCCCTCCTATTTATAACAAAATATTGGGTCCTTCTAGATCTTGGTGCATGATTAAAATAATGTTAATCACATCTAGATCCACCTCTATGGAATATTTTATTATTATTTGTTGGAGGGAAAGGGTGTTTGACTTGGGTCAAATCCCTTGATTAGTGAAAAATAAATAAATAAATGATTTATTTATCTTTTTTAAGGAAGTGGTTGGGATATAATCAAATAAATAATGATTTATTTGATTAATGGTGGTTGATTTGGTCATATTTAACAAGGAATATTATTTAAATAATTATTCCTAGAAAATAATAAGATAACTATGGGTTTATCTCATTAATTTCTTTGTTTTTGGGTTAAACATGACTGTGAATAATAATTAAAT